>PVKE010003537.1:0-18198 GCA_004027555.1 Craseonycteris thonglongyai
AGACATGAATGTGTTCACCAACCTGGAAGCTCTCTGAACTCCAATTCTTTTGGGTTTTCCACATAGACAATCATTTTTTTAAGATTTCTTTTTATTGTTTTTGACAGAGAGAGAGACGGAGAGAATGGCGAGGGCCCAGAGCAGTCTCCATAGTTGACAGCATTAGTTTTCCATATAGTTTCACTCCACAGGTGGGCACGGGGCTGCACAGGTCAGGAACTGGGCTGGGAGCCTCCCACATAGGCCCCGGCAAGAACTGAACTGGGGGAACTCCCCAGCTCAGCATATGGGTCCGCATGGGCTGGGGCCGGGGCCGGGATTCAATCCTTCATCTCCGGGGCTGCAAAGTGAGTGCTTAACCAGCTGAGCCATCCCAGCTTCCTGATAATCATTTTATCTGCAAACAAAGACAGTTTTATTTCTTCCTTCCCAATCTGTATACCTTTTATTTCCTTTTCTTGCCTTGTTTCATTAGCAAGGACCTCCAGTACGATGTTGAAAAGCAGTGGTAAGAGGGGATATCCTTGTCTTGTGTCTGATCTTAGTGGGAAAACTTCAAGTTTCTCATCATTACGCATGATTAAGTTGTAGGCTTTTGGCAGAGATTCTTTATCAAGTGAGGGTGTTCTGACCATCCCTAATTTATTGAGAATTTTTGTCATGAATGGGTATTGGGCTTTGGCAAATGCTTTTTCTGAATCTATTGATATGATCATGTGATTTATCTTTTATAGCTTATTGATGTGATGGATTACACTTAATGATTTTTTGAATGGTAAACCACCCTTGCATTATCTAGAATAAATCCCACTTCGCTAATTTGTTGAGAATTCTTGCATCTGTGTTCATAAGAGATATTGGTCTTTAGGTTTCTTTTATTGTAATGTTAGGCTGGTTTTGATATGAAGGTAATGCTGGCCTCATAGTATGAGTTAGGAATTGTTCCCTCTGCTTCTATCTTCTGAAAGAGATCATAGAGAATTGATATAATTTCTTCCTTAAGTGTTTGGTTGAACAACTAGTTAATTTTAATGACTAAGAAGATCAATCTTGGTAGAGATGGGCTGGGGCCTAGAGTCCCACCACCCACTCCTCTCTTTTCCCTGAGATACCTGTATGGAACCCTATTTCTGTAGAACACAGCTTGAAATCACTGATCTGGACCATGGACCAACAATATTTTTCTTTTAAAAAAAAAATTTATTTTATTGTTTTTTTGAGAGGGGAGAGAGAGAGAAAAGGGGAGAGGGCCCAGAGTAGTCTCCATAGTTGTACATCATTAGTTGTGACATGGTTTGATTACACACAGGTGGACGTGGGGCTGAGATGGGTGGGAACCGAACTGGGAGCCTCGCACATGGGAGGCAAGAACCTTCACCGCTGTGCCATCCTGGCAGTTACCAGTTCAGCATATAGGCTTTGCATGGGCCAGAGCAGGGAATTGAATCCTGGACCTTGTGATTATGAGGCAAAAGCTCGTTTGCTGAGCTATCCCAGTAACCCCCAACAATATTTTACTGTTAGGCTTTGTGGGCCATATGGTGTCTGTTGAAGTTATTCAACTCAGCCATTGTAGAGCAGAAGCAGTCATAGATAATACATACATTTGAGATGAAAATGAGTCCATGAACTATTTAGTGAAAGAAGCAGGTTACAAAACATCAATACTAATAAAACGCTAAACGCTTATTGAGTCTTCTACACACCCGCCGCCAGATGGTTTACGTGGATTATCTTACTTAATTCTCAAATCCACCCTATGATATTAATGCAGCGATTTCTAATTTACTGATGGGAAAACAGTGGCCTCGCTGGGTTAAATAACTTGTCAGTAAGATATGAAGCTAGGATTTGAACCCATGCAGTCTGAGCTTTGAAACACAACAGTACGTTGCCTTTTATGTTTATTTATATATATTTACATAAGCCTAAAAAGGATCTGGAAGGATATACACCAAAAAGTACGAGAATTTTCTTTGTCATGTGGAGATTGGGGAAGGTGGGGAGCTGATATATAAACAAGATTATTTTAGTTTCTTGTAATTCTTCTGTATCGTCATCATAAGTTAGACACTTCTAGTAATAATATAGTAATACTGATAAATGAGGCAGTAGGACTTTTTATTTCTAGAGACTCGTCCAGTTCTAACAGTATTCCTTGAGGTGGGAGCTGCTATCTCTGGA
Organism: Craseonycteris thonglongyai; assembly: GCA_004027555.1. Lineage (NCBI taxonomy): Eukaryota > Metazoa > Chordata > Mammalia > Chiroptera > Craseonycteridae > Craseonycteris > Craseonycteris thonglongyai. Next base: position 2,185 of record PVKE010003537.1, read on the forward strand.
GGTGTTTGGTCTGAGGCAGAGGCGGAAGCCTGGCGTGTTGTGGGTGGGGGTGGTGGGCTCTGAGTTGAGCTCTCAAAGCCCTGGGGGAGGGGGTTGGGGGACTTGAAGATCATAGAGACTCCAGGTTGTGTTCCCAGTCTTTAGCCTTCAACCTCTTCCTCTAGCTGTCCCTACCATCTTAATGGCTTCTCTGGCTTCTAATTACTAGGAACACAGAGGGAACCACAGCTTCAGTTTAGACCAAAAAAGGGAGTTAGGTTCCCATAAGGGGCTGCCTCAGTGAGGGCTATGTCCAAATTGGACCCCAGGAAGGGCAGGGACTGGGCAGAGTAGGGGCCAGGTCTGATGCTGGGTGTGGCCTGGCTAACAGGCCTTTTACAAAGTGGTAGGATTCAGGGGCACCTCATCAAAAATACAAAATAGAGCGCCAGCACTGAGCGCCAGCCACACACACGCTGGGAGCTTTCTGCACATTACCTGTGAAGTGGGTGCCATCCGGAGCCACGTTTCCAGGATGACAGGCGGCTGAGTAGCCTGCCCAGCCAGGTTCCTTCGGTTTGATGACCTCCAGCTCTCCTGACTCAGTCTGGCTCTTTCCATGCTGAGGAGGGAAACCGTGTGAACTGGAGCCTTAGAGGCCCGGCGCTGTTTTGCCCTTTGCCGTGTTTTCTTGGCTTCTACTATCAAAAGGTCATCAACAAAGAGGCTAGTGACCAGGTGGTCCAATACCCCAGCTCTGTCCCTGAGGAGTTTGGGACAGTCCTTGTGGGGTTGACCAGGGAAGGGAGGCAGGGATGGGAACAGGAAAGCGTGTGCTCCTCTGAGCAGCCACCACAGGAAAGGTCTAGATGGATACCCTGTATGTCAGAGCAGTCTCACCCTAGTTGTGAACAGTGTGGGGGAGACAAGGGTGGGTTCAACACCAGAACCTTCCCTCACAGAGCTGTTCAGAGTGGAGCAAGCTGCTCCTGGGGCGCCCTCTCAAGGATGGTGTACAGGCCGAGGCTTGGGGCTATCTGACAGAGGGAGGGGATGCACACATGAGGCTGGATGTCCAACGAGGTCTTCTTCTTTCCTAAGATCGTGCAATGCCAACGCCAATGGCCACGCTGAGCACCCTCTGTGTGTGCGCACCATCTCACTTCACTCTAGGCATAGTGCTTACGATTCCTGTTTACAGATGAGAAAACCAAGATCCTAGACAACTAAGCAACTTGTCCAAGTTCACACAGCTGGTCAACAGCCAGGCTGGGACTGACCCCATCTGTCTGCATTCTTATCCAAGTCTGCATTCTTTTCTAAGATACAGCCTGCTTCTCCCTGCCTGGAGATCTGCAGTTCTAAGATTAGGATGCTAGGAATCCACAATAAAGAGACCAATGGGAGAAGGCATCCTCATTTCCAGAGGCTTTGATGTTTTATTTCAAGGCTCCAGTTGGCAGTCAGTGATATCTGCAGACCTTCCCCCTCTTAGGGAGCAGATTAGAAAACTTCTCCACTTAAACTATGTGGCCACAGCCCCTCAAGACATGGAATCTAAAAGCAGTTCTGAGGGACACTCCCCAGAAATGACAGACTTGGGTTTCCTTTAAGAGACTGACACTAATTTAAAAAGGCCACAGAGAGGGCTGTGTCCTGAACAACTGCTCACCTCCCACACAGGGCGGTGCTTGAGGTTCCAGGCTTAACTTTTCATAGTCTGCTGGGGTCGAAAAGACCTAGATCTGAATTTTTCAAATTTCAATTTTCAACCTTCAAGTTATATAATCATGAAACTTTTTAATCTGTGGAATGCCCTCACCAAGCATTAAACGCGTGATGGATCTTAAGTCCCAATGTCACACGTGGTAGGTCCTATTATGATCCCCATTTTACAGGTTGAGGAAACTGAGTTGCATAAAAGAATCAGTAACTTTCCCAAGGCTGTATAGTTAATTACTAAATGGTAGAAGCAGAATTTGAATCCAGGTCTGCTGAAGCCCAGAGCATGTCTTAATACCACTGGGCTAGTCCACTGTCTCATGGAGACCAGATGGGATGGAATAAGATTAATGCAAGGGCATGACACAAACATGCTCCCTGCCCCAATGGCAGCCATTACACATTCAGACATTCTCTCAGTGCCTGTTCTGTGCAGAGGTCCTGATCCTTGAGGACAGGACACATGGATCTGAACTTTACGACACTGAGGCTGGTGGGATAAATGCTGTGAGGGCCAAGAGGAGAAATAAATTACTTCCAGTTGTGGAGAGGTTTCATAGGAGCTGCGGTATGTAAGGGAGGGAAAGGAATCTGTACATGGAGCCCAGGAGGAGGTGCGAGGTGGGGAGGGAGGTGGGCAGAGGGGATCATTCCATGTGCTGGGGTGGGGGTGGGGCACAGCAGGAACAAAAGCGGGATACCTGGGAGATACAGGAGGGGCGAAGGCTGGGAAAGGCGGGAAAGGTGGGCTGGGTCAGCCGCTAGAGTAGGCACACACACATCTGCTCCCCAATCCCACTCCTGAGGAAGCCAACGCTCTGCTGTGTGATCTCATTTGCTCCAAGGACAGCCAGCTGGGTTGCTGGCAGGAGTGGGAGCTTCCCCAGCTCCTCTGGGGCCTTAAAGAACAGAACCAAGGGCCTCAGCTGGAAACTTGAATTCCAGCGGGAGGTGGTGGTACAGAGAAGAGCCAAAGGAACTCCTCTGGGCCAGCCAGGAGACCCTAACTAAGCTCATTCGCCCAGAAATGGACTGATCCAACCCAAAGGACAGTGCCATCTTGTGGCCAAGAAACCCAGATACCATGAAAGTTGGGAGTCCCTGGCCTCCCAGGGACCACCAAGGAAAAAAGGTTAAGACCTATTTAATAATTTCATAATGAACCCAAAATTATGCTAGCACACAGTTTAGAGTCCAAGCAAAGTCTTATTCCTAACCATCAAGTTCCCTGAGATGCAGACATGTATTATGGTACAGATGAGATTAGGAGGCTGACTGGTCCAAGGTCACAGGTGGCCAAGTGCAGAGCCAGGTGTTATCCCGGGTTCCAGAGCAGTTACCCAATAAGTGGTTAAAGCAGTGATTCTCAACATGTGGTCCAAGCCCTTTTAGGGGGTACATGAGGTAAGAACTATTTCCATAAGATGCCTTTTTCTCTCTTACAATTGCACAATGAATTTTCCAGAATTTAAATGCTGTATAATAACCTCATCTAATATTGCATAACCCATACAAAAAAAGTTCTTTGAGATACTCAGTGATTTCTGAAGGTATAAATGGGTTCTAATACAAAAAAGTTTAAGGACTGATGGTTTAAATAAATATTTAAAAAAAACAAAGCTACAAAAACTAAAATATTCCCTTTGTTTTGATACTGTTGAATCAAATCTGTGCTGTGAGGCACTAATTTTCAGGTTAATTGGAATTTTAAGGCTGACTGAAATTCTAATCTCTGCTTCTATAGATCCTTGATTAATGAAACACAAAAATATGCACATAGAGAATGTTACTGAGTGATTTCTAACTGGCAAGCACTACTCGAAGTAATTTACATGTGTCACCTCATTTAATCCCCATAATCACCATTTGTAATAGATGCTATTATCACATTTAATGCCTGTGGACACTGAGGTTAAATGGCCCAGCTAAGAGGTATTGGAGCTTGGACTCTATCCTACGCAGTCGGTTTTTACTCTCTCTTCCCACTCTTCTAACTGCCTTAAGATCTGGCATCCCTTAAGTGCAGTTTACATATAGACAAAAGTTTTTCAAAATATGGAGTCTAAGAAAGTAGTGAAAAGAAAGGCAATCACCTATCTGACCTCACAGCTTCACTTTATAGATAAGAAAACATGAGGCCCAGAGAGGGGAAGTGACTTGCAAGAGATCACACAGCAAAGAATCAGAATCCACTGGGTCTCCTACTTCCAAGTAAGCAACATGTGAGCATCACAGCATAGCATGTAAGCAAGTAACATCAAGACCACGTAAGAGACAACATCTCCAATAAAGGCAGCTCGACTTTATTACATGAAAGCTAGGGAGGAGCAGGGCAAGTTAGGGTCTCCACAGAACTCCCACTGTTGAGCAGGATTGCCAGGTTCCAAATCTGTCTGGAAGGCAGGAAAGGATGGATGTCCTGGAAGAGATGAGAAGTTACATGGAACAACGGTGCCATCTGCAGTGCACACGCACGCATTGCAGGAGCAGCCAAGTCCTCTAGGAGGCAGTTGTGGGGTGAGGTGGGAAACCAGGTGCTGCAGCAGGACTAGAAGCCTGGTGTCCAGCCTGCACATTGCTCCCACCAAGTCTGTTCCACTCAGTCGGACCGGAACCCGTTAGCCTGGCTAGTAGACCACTGCCCCGGCCCCCTTTGGGCAGCTCCCCGGGCTGCTGGGACAGCACTCCCTGTCCTGTTTCAACTTATAATGGGAAGGCAACCAACAAAATCTCCAGTAAACAACGCTGCCAAGAGCCAGATGGTCAAGGTTCTCAACTTGGCTTCAGATCAGTCACTGGGGGGACTCCTAAAACAGACGGTGAGATAAAGCTCGCTCGACCAGTGATTCTCACCCAGGGCTGTGCATCCGAATCCCAGGGAGCCTTCCCATACTACATATGGTTACTGAAATATGTACAAATAAAATGATATGATGACTACAAATTTCTTTGGAACAATATGGGGGTGGAGGGAGTTGGCCACGATGAAACAATGATGGCAGTAATTGGATTATTTTTGGATCTGGGTGTTGGGGTACATGGGGATTCATTTTTACTACTCTATTTGTAGATGTGTGAGACTTCTTATGATTAAAAAAAAAAAAAAAGCTGGAACCCAGGATGGCTCAGTGGGTTAAGAGCTCACTTTGCAGCCCTGGGGACTGAGGATTAAATCCCGACTCCGGCCCGTGTGGACCCATATGCTGAACTGGGGAGTGCCCCCAGTTCGGCTCCCACCGGGGTGAGACCCTGGTCCAGTTCCTGCCCTGTGTAGCCCTGCGCCCACCTGTGGAATGAAACTATGTGGAAAAGCTGATGATATGCAGCTATGGAGACTGTTCTGGGCCCTCCCCCTTCTCTCTGTCTCTGTATCTTTCTCTCTGTCAAAAACAATAAAAAATAAATCTTAAAAAAAAAAAAAAGCTAAAAGAAAGAAATAAAAACTACTAGAATTGTTAGGTCATAGAAAGGAATAAAGTCCTACTGATCCATGCTACCACTTGGATGAGTCTTGAAAATGTGATGCTAAGTAAAAGAAGTCAGACACAAAGGTCACATATTGTATGATTCCTTTTCTAGAAAATGTCCAGTGTAGGTGAATCCAGAGTGGCAGAGAGCAGGTTAGTGACTGCCTAGGGAAAAGCAGGGGCAGAGATTGCTGAATGGGTACAAAGAGTTTTTCTGGCATGATGAAAAAGTTTTGAAACTAGAAAGAGGTACTGATTGTATATTGTGAATACACTAAATGCAAGTAAATGATATACTTGAAAGTGGTTAATGGCATGCTATGTGAATTTCACCTCAACTAAAAAATAAAAAACACTATGAGAAAATGAATATGCCACACAGTTAACAACAGAAGGTATAACATTTTTAGTGAAACAACATTCACATGCCTAGGCCAGGAGAGTTTAATTCAAAGTGTCTGCATTGGGGCTCCCCTATGTGTACTTATATAGCCAGCTCAGGAAGTTTTCTCTTCCCTCCCTCCATCCGCCCCTTTTTGTCAGATGACTTTCATCAAACACATCTTATTGAGGCTCAGTAGAAAACAGGGCTACTTGGGATAAGTGGAGGGGCCCAGAACCCCACCCATTTACCCTCCTCACAAAACCCTAGGAATGCAGGAATGAACACTGATCTGCAGCCGCTCTTTGAGGATAATCCTTCATATTCACAGGCATTTCCCAGTAACCCCCATCGGGCAGGAAAGTCGGAGAGGAGTTGTAGCCCCGTTTTACAGATGGGTAGACTGAATCTCAGGCATGTAAGCGCAGTGTGAAATGAGGGCAGGGCTGGAATCAGAATCCAGGAATGCTAATTATTCATCCTGTGCTCCTTCCTGAACATGGGTTGTATCCATGGATGGAAAGGGGATGAGGAAAACAGATGCATCTGACATCTCACGGTCTGCATGTGAGGTCATTATGTACAGAGGACATTGCTCTGGCTCAGATTCTAATGGGCACCTTTAGGAAGGAGGCTACACGCCCAGGGGACTGACATGGCCCACCTGTCATGATAGCTGGTCTCTGCCTGGTGAGCTCTCCGTGGGCCCAGGTAGGGGACAGTGCCAGCAGCCATTACAGAACTCTGATTCTGGATGCCCAACTCTTGTCGTGCCTCTGCCACTCCGCTGTGTGGGGCTGCAGTCAGACCCCTTACTCTCTCCAGGCCTCAGCTTCCTCAATCACAGTGAGAGCACTGAGCCACCTCAGGGTGTGGCAGTCCTTGTAACACACGCATCAAATGCACTACACGGGCAGTGACAGATAGCAGGGCTGTGCTGTGTGGGATTCTGAGACCGCTGGGCACAGAAGGGAGGCCTGTGGGGTGGATGAGAATAGTTGGTCGGCGCCGGTGCCATGGTGAAGTGGCTGGCACATTGCCACTTCCCTGCCTTCTGGATTATGTAAAGTCAAGGGGAATATCCAGCTTAAACACTCCGCTATTCTTGCGCCATTCTGATTTCAATGACCTGGTCAGTGCATGGGGAACAGGAGGCCCAAGCCACCGATGTTACCTCTGGTGGGACAGTCAATGTATCAAAGCAAAAGACAGACTGCTCAAGGGCATACACTCTAAACTTAAACCTGGCTGACCATGAAATGCACCCTCTGGCCCAGGTCATAAAGGGGACCCTGGGAGGCATTACACAGTGCAGACTCTACTCACAGGGGGCTGTAAGGATTCTCTGGACATGTGATTTGCATTAGATAATAAGCTGCTTGGTTGGAGGGTGGGACCTCACCCACCTGCCTGCTTTGGTCCATCCTGCAGGCCAGGGGCCCAGGATTTCACTATCTGAGGCCGAGGTAGGTCACAGTCTTCCCTGTTTTTCTCAAAGTCTCCAGCAGAGTGTCCACACTGTGCTCAGAGTCGATGCAAACCTTCTTGTTGGGCAGGTCGATCTCAAACTGAACACCTGTAGGAAGAGAAGGTGGCGGGTGTGTGTGTGGTGGGGAGAAGCACAGACTCTCACCATCAGTGGGAGAAAGAGTTCAGACCTTGAACTTCTTTTCACAACCCCTCTTCAACCTTTCCTCTAGACCAGGAATTAGGAAACTTTCCCTGTAAGGCTGTAGTTTGCTGATCTCTGCTCTAGACTAGGGCTTCTTTTAAGTTTCTTTTTTAATTGCAAAAGTAATATAGACACACCATTTTGTTGTTGTTAAAAAGGCAAACACACATGAATAAAATCTGAAAGTGTAAGGCCCCTATTTCCTCTAGAGAACAGTATGGTATCTATCCACTCTTTCTCTGACAGACAAATGAAAAATAACTCCCCCAATGGCATCATACTATATAAACAGGTCCTGTTATATTTCACTTTCTAATGGCCAAGATATATTGCCATGTTAGCACATAGTCTTACGTGATTCTTTTTCTCCCACAGCTAAACCATATGCCATAGTGTGGACATACCAAACATATACTTAATCCCTTGCTGAAGGACACGAAGGTCGCTTCCAATTCCCTACTATGATCCCAATAATGCTGTAGTGATTGTACTTGAACATATCTTATAAAACCTGTGAAAATATTTCTGCACCATGAATTCATAGAATGAAAATTGTGGGGCCACAGACTGGCACATTTTCAGTATTAGCAGATATTGCAAAACTGCCCTCTTAGAGGGCTTGCCCATTTAAGGCCCCCAAGCGGCACATGGGAGTATGCAGAGTAGGTCTTGTTGAGACAACAGAAGGCAGAGGGAAGGCCCTTGACAGGTTCTAGGTGCGGCTTCACTTGCTGGGTCCTGCCCATTAAAGGCCTGTTTCCCCATCGGTGCATGAAGGAGTTGGGGTTGGCCAGCCCATTTGATTTTTCCAGTTCAAGGACGCCATCAATCTGTGATTTTTCAGGACTAATAATGCTCATCTATGGCCCCAATCAACTCAAAAACCCTTCTGACCCATCTCAAGAGGACACTGAAATGGGGATAGTAGTTAAAGATAGGGCAACCTGCCCAAGTTCACAGGCAGATTCCCAATCATCTGTCAAGGGGGCTTGAAAACAATCACACCGCGTAGGGTTTAGTTATAACATCTAAATTTGTACCTAATGGATACCCAGGGTGGGGTGCGGTTGCAACATGCCTTGCTGCATTCTGAGTTCTTGTCTGTTGGCTCAGAAGTGTCTCCCTCCTCTTTGGAATAAATATTTGGTGGCATCATAGGGATCATCTATAATAAAACAGTGGATCCCAAACTGTGTTCCGTGCAGCCCAGGTTCCTGGGCAGTTGCTCTAGAGGTGTTAAGAGCAGGCCCAGGCCCACCCTCACTTCATTCAGACCCGAGGCTCCATACGTGAGGAATTTCCAAGCAGAAGTCCATTCAAAGTATCCACAGCAAAAGCTGATATAGAGGGGACACTATCAAATTCCAGCTGGGGAGACTCAGGCCCCAGGGAGAAGGGGCCACAGCCACAGGGCAAGTCAGCAGCCCGCTTCTTTCCACTGTTTCAGATCCTTTCAAATTGAGATCCTATCAGTTACCAGCTCTAGAAGCCTGCCACTGACTCACTGTGGAACTCTGGGCAAGTCATTTCCCCCTGGGCATTGATGTCAACATTCCCATTCCACAGATGGAAATAGCCCAGAGGTTGGCTGTAAGTGCTCATGAAATCACAGCCACAAGAAGCCCTTTGAAAACTGGATGTTATCTAGGGTTTTAAAAATGAAAAACTTAGAAGACTGACCAGAAAGAACTCTGATCACAGTTCAGTCATTTCCTCATGGAGCCCCAGGGCCAAACCCCAACCCTCTCTGGGCCTTGGTTTCTTCCCTAGCTGAGAAGTGAGGAGGCTGGATGAGAATAATGGTTTTCTAAATATGTCTAAAAAAAGTGCTTTAGGAGTTTGGCACATGCCTGACTCAAAGTTCATTTTTAAAAAAATTGTTACAATTTAAAAAATCTTAATAGAAAATGATACCCAAATGTGTCATGTAACAAAAGTTGTCTCATTGGAGGTCACCAACATGCTAACTAGTACTTCCAGGGCTCTGGAGCTAGACTGGATGCATGGCCAAATCCTAGCTCTGCCACTTATTGGCTGTGTGATCCCAGTCAAGTTACTTAACCTCTCTGAACTTCCATTCCCTCCTGCTTATAATGGGAATAGTCAAAGAAGCTACCTAAATTGTTGTGAGGGTTAAATGGCTTGAACCACAGAAGCCACTAAGCAGAGTACTTGGCACATGCTAAGTATAAGTACTTAATACATGTTAGTTTTATTGGTATTATCAGTTTAAACTGAAGCTTCTCCTGCTCCATGCCTGCACGCATTTGAACATGATATAAATGTATAGGTCTCCCCCACTCCAGCCCTAGCCGAGGGCCACTTACTCACCTCCCAGCTTGTTGAGGACCCGAGTGACTGCATTAGAGCAGCCTTCACAGGTCATGTCTACGGAGAACTCGTGCTTCTGAAACAAACAAAGGGGAGCATGAGCCAAGTCCTGAAGAGAGTCCCACATACTCCACCAGCACATAGGCCCACTCAAGGGCCAAGACAGGGGGCAGAGACATGGGACAATATCTGGTGGTTATCAGACTTACCAGTAGCCTATTTCTGAGCTCCACACTCTTCAACTGTGGAGTAACTAAAGGTTTCTGGATCTCAGAGGCTGTTGTATTAAATGAGATAATCCCTATAAATAAATCTTTTAGCAGTATCTGGCACACAGTGAGTAGAATCAGCTGGGAGTCTGGTTTAAAATGTTAGTTTCTAGTCTCATCTTCAAAATCCTGCCTTTTCCATTTATTTTTATTTTTTATTTTTTTTGAACTGAACTGGGGGCATACCCCAGTTCAGCATGTGGGTCCGCCTGGGCTGGAGCCGGGATTCGATCCTTGGTCCTCGGGGCTTCAAAGCGAGCGCTTAACCCTCTGAGCCATCCCGGCTTTCCCCAAAAATCCTGCTTTTTGAGCGATGCGGCTATCTCAGGATGATCAATAACTCTCATGGAGGTGGATCCTCATCCTCTGAGCCATGCTGATCATGGTGGTCTTATTTATGCATCAGAAGAGCACCTTCTGCATTAGAATCACCTGGGAGCTAGCAAAAATGATAGCTTCTGTGCTGGGATGCCTACTATGGCTAGGAAGCTTGTCTTGCCTAGTGATTCTGATATGCAGAGGCCACTGTTCTCATCCAAATTCCTCCTTCTCAAGAGGATGTGGGTGGGCTCTCAGTGAGTTGGAGGGCAGGCCAGTAAGTGAACCCAGGCCCCTGGACTCTTCATGCTGGTCTGACATCCTATGGTCTCCAGGACAGATATCTAACAGATGAAGCTCAGAGGCTTTGTTCAGTTCACTTTTGCCTCCTCAATACAGGCTGAGCTCAGAGATACTGCAGGTTCAATTCCAGATCATAGCAACATAGCGAATATCACAAGAGAGTCATAACCTGTTTTTGCTGGTGGAGGGTCTTGCCTTCAACTGGTAAAAAGAAAACGCAATATCTGTGAAGTGCAATAAAGTGAAGCACGATAAAATAAGTTATGTCTGTAGTTGTAATAGGCCATATGGTTCAGAAAGCCTAAAGTAGTTACTATCTGGCCCTTTAAGAAAAAGTCTGCTGACTCCCACTCTGTAGCAACCAACGTCAAAATTCGTCAATGGTTTGTACCTGTATACCCATCCAAAACTTTAAAGCCGGGGTGTCCAATCTTTTGGCTTCCTTGGGCCACACATAAAATATACTAACACTAACGATAGCTGATGGGCTTAAAACAAGTTGCATAAAAATCTCATACTTTACGAAAGTTTATGATTTTGTGTTGGGCCACATTCAAAGCCATCCTGGGCCACATGTGGCCTTTGGGCCGTGGGCTGGACAAGTTTGCTTTAAAGAGTTGGCAAAACCCATGTATAACCTAAATCTATGAATGCCCACTATGAGCCCAATGCTCTTTTTACAGTATCTAAGTTAGTCCTTACCCAGCTTGGAAAGGGAACTTGTCACCCTATTTTACTCAAAAGGACACTGAGGTTCCCAGGGGTTAACTAAACTGCCCACAGCCATGTGGCAAGTGTGTGCTGAGGCTGGGACGTGGACTCAGGCTTTCCTGGCTGCAGGAACGTCTTGCTGCTTCTGGACCAGCACTGCCACCTGCCACGCCCCACAACCCTGACCCTCACCAGGAGCTCTGAGAGCAGGAACTATAAAGTAGCATGACTTTTTGTTGCCTGAGGACCTAAAGTGAGCAGATAGATATCTGAAGCTTTATGCTGGAGACTACACAGAGCAGGTCTCCTTTCATCCTCCATAGTAGAGGCTGGAAGCCCGGAGGCGGCTTCTGGGTGGACAACATTACAACTGAGTGCTCTCCTCCTCCACCTAAGAGCTGCAAAAGTAAATTTGGGGGTGTAGGTGGAGAATCTACCTAATGGACAGAGTAATCCACTCTTTACAGAGCATCCCCACACTAGCTCGCCATTGAACGCTTGATTTTGGGTAGTTCCAGCCCCTCAGAGCCTCTGCTCTGTCACTTATAAAATAGGTCCTTTAAAGTGGATGGAAAAAGTCCAGGAAGTTGTGTAATTCTTTAACAGAATCTCAGAACTGGAAGTGTGGGAATGGAGTGGGGTCACATTGTCCAACCCCTCCCAGAGAAGGAATTCCTTCTCAACTATCCAGAACCCTCAGTCTTCGAACATACTGATCGGTAGTTTACTAATTCATTAGACTCTCAGTTAACCAGCATCCATGGGGATTGGTAGATGCCGGATGAATGTAAGACCTCAGTTAACTGGCACCCATGCCGGATAAATGTAGTATTATTTCTTTGATTTTTTTTTTGCTGGTTGCTTGAGTTTCAGTTAATGGAGAGTCTACTGTACTAATATTTGAGTGACTACTCTGTGCTCAGCATTGTTCTAAGCACTTTCCGTGCATTACCTTGCTTAATAGTCACAACAATCCCATGAGGTCAGCATTAGTATTATCCCTTCTTGACAGATGAGGGAAGCTGAGGTTCAGAGGTCACTTGCTCAAGGTGAGTGAATAGCAGGGCCTGGACTGGACATGGTCTCCAAAGCCTAAACCCTTAACCACTGTGGGGGTTTGAATTCTGCCTGCCTATAGTTCTACCCTACTTGTCCTACGTCTACACAAGAGCTTCCGGTTCTTGGGGACTAGCTATGTCAATGACTATGCTGAATATTTTACTGGTGTTCTAGTTAATACTACCAGTGAGGTCAATTTTTATCCTCATTTTATAGATGAGGAAATCAGGGCATATAGAAGGAAAGCAGCTCAACCGAGGTCACTCAGTTGGCAAGCAGGAGCACAGATTTTTCAAAATGGTTTCTGAGATTCCATGTGCTTGAGAAACCTCAGGTGAGACACGCTTCCCGTTCCAGTTCTGATGGCAGGCCCTTGGCTGATAGCTTCCCTCTTGCAGGTGTTCATCTGGTGATATGGTGCCAAGTGCCCCATTCATTCTGATCATCCGCTCTGGAGGGTCTTTGTTTGTCTAACTCCCCAGAAGTGAACACAGAACACTGACCCTCAAGCTGGCCTTCCCTTCACAGCCACCTCCCACAAAAACCTGGTGGCCTCCACCATCCTGGTCTCAGGGTGATTACTGCTGTTCTCTAACATTGCCACGCCCGGATTTGCTCAACTGGGAGGGCTGATGCTGTCAGCTTTTGTCCATGCTTTGTGTTGTACACTGACCCTCAAGCTGGCCTTCCCTTCACAGCCACCTCCCACAAAAACCTGGTGGCCTCCACCATCCTGGTCTCAGGGTGATTACTGCTGTTCTCTAACATTGCCACGCCCGGATTTGCTCAACTGGGAGGGCTGATGCTGTCAGCTTTTGTCCATGCTTTGTGTTGTCTGAGGATTTATCTCAAGGCACCTGACAAGACCCAAGGGAAATGACACCTGAGATGTTTGTGGCTCAGCCCAAGGGGGCCTCTGGCTCACCTGTCAGCTTCCCAAAGCTAGGCTGCTAGACACAGGGCAACTGAGGGACACCTCTGAGGACTCAGTTGGAGTAGCGCTGTGAACCTGGCACCCTGGTGGACTACTAAACATATGACCCAACCAGGATCTCTAGGATGCATCTGGGATCAAAGTTTCCTCCCAAGCCAGTGTGACTACTTTTGTCCACACTTGTCTTGTGGTCAGGCAGGAGGGACTGGGAGTCTAAAGATAAGGGCTTAATCTTGGCTCCATCCAACTGCTGACATGGCCTTGAGTTAAGTTATGGGTTTTTATTTTTTACCTGCAAAAGTCCCTAAGTTCTTATCTACAAAATGAGGCCATGAGCAGCCATGTATACGAGGTAAGACTGAATCGCAAAGACTGACGAAGACCTACTCAATTCTTCCCCAAACTCTGCCACTGAGCAACTGGCGACTTTGGCCAGGTCCCCAAAACCTCTCTGGGGCTCATGAGTTCAGGTTCAGAAAGTGGCCGGTAAAAAAGGTTAAAAAACCAGGGTCTCCATTCAGTGACGCCCAGCGCTGACCTGCAAGTCGTCCAGAATGGGCAGGGGAAGTGAAGGGAAGGGAAGGAAAGTACCGACCTCCGCAAACCTTCCCCATCTACGAGGCAACACCCCTTTCAGGCCAGCTCCTCGGACAGCGGTGCCCAGGGGGGAAGGCACACCCGGTTCCGGCTCGCCACCCCACCCCGGTGCGATCTCGGGCAGCCCTCTGTTCTGCCCTTCTCTGGGTCTCAGTTTCCCCGTCTATGCAGGGAAGGGGCTGGGCTCGTCATCGCTGGAGGCCCTGCCGCTCCGATGTTCGGAAGCCTGACTCCTCCATAAAACCCAGTTCGGATTCGATTTTCTGGAGCGTCGCAGAAGCTGGGGGGCTGAGAAGAGGGGCAACAGCTCCCGATGCGGTCTGAGGCCTTGAAGAACGACATCTGGCCAAGCAGCGGTGCCGCCCAGGCATAAGCCGGGAGCCGCGGGTCTGAGCGGGGCGGGACGGCCACTTACCGGCATGATCGAGGAGGTGATCGCGGGAGGCGGCAGCAATGCTTCCCCTGGTTCTGAGCGTTGGCGCGGCTGTGCTTCCGGGTGTGCGCGCCCCGGGAGGAGCCCCGCCCCCGGGCCCCGCCCCGCCCCCTTTGGGCGGACCGGCAAGTAGGCCCCGCCCCCGGGCCCAGGGGCGGTGCAGCTCAGACCCGGGTTGACCAGTGCACGTCCTTCCGGCGGGCGGGTCCCCGGGACACCCGCCAGTTGTGAGCGAGGCGGTGAAATCCACGCTGGGCTGGCCTCGACGGCCTGTTGGCCATTTTTAGAAAGTCTGTTCGTGTCAGGTGCGTATTCGGGGTTGGGAATGCAAGGGCCTCGCGGTGTACAGGACAGACTCCGCCCCTCCCTAATAATACGTAGTATTTGAGTCTCAACCATGAACCAGCGCTGTGCTAAGCATGCAAGATGCAGTTGTGGAAAAGACCTAGCCTAGTAGGGAGCCAAGGAGGGAGGCGATGATATTGCAGCGTTAATGGCCATATGTGATGAGAGCAGAGAAAGCATCTCTTGAGTCAGACCAGGGTGTGTGGGTTGGGTGGAGAGGATTCATGGAGAGGAGACATCCTAAGGAGGTACTATCTGAGTTAAGGGGGAAGAGTACAGGTTCATCTGATTGTGGTGGAGGAAGAACTGCCCTCTACCTTTCAAGGTTTTCTCCTGTTCTGATAATTAAACCGTCATGTGACATTAAGGAGAGAAAATAACCCAATTTAATTACTATGTGTGGGAAGCCCACATACATGAGTGACTCAGCTATCCCACATACACGAGAGGTTGTGAAACAGAAAGGGAAATCGAGAAAGACATGACATCCTGAGCTAAGGATGAGGTCAGGTGCCTGAGGCTTTCAAGGGAAAGAGGGTCATTTTCAGGATGGTAAAAACAGTTCAATAACGAGAAGTTTCCCTGCCCTATAGATAGATCATAGCAAGTTATTTCTGGTGCTAAATTAGGGTGACCATACGTCCCACTTTTGGCGGGACAGTCCCAATTTTTAACAATTTGTCTCGCGTCCCGCGGCGTTTTAAAAAAAGTCCCGATTTTTGGAAAGAATGCACGACAAGCTAGGGAACGGCGGGAGATAGACCAAATTTTTAATCAAGAACCCCCCCCCCCCCAGTCAATGGTGTCCCGCTTTACCAATGTTAAAATCTGGTCACCTTATGCTAAATCGTAATTATGTTCAAGGTCCCTATTTAAGTTCTTCTGGATGGGGGAAGTGCAGAGGTTTCTCTTGTGCCCAATGGGTCTCAGTTGCGTGTAACTCAATCCGCACATCACAGAAGCTCATCTGAGCCCTCACCTGATGAAGATGAGCAGTTGGGCAAGGAGGGAATAGCAAGCACAAAAGTTGGAAGACAAGAGTGGGCATGAGAGGCAGTGATAATCAGACTGAGAGGCAGGCATGGAGAGATGGCCAAGAGAAGCAACACAGACATGTGCTAGGACATTTAGAGAGAATTGAGGTATACACACCTCTCCACACATACACAGCACCTGGGTGGTTCAGTCCTTGGAATATCCAAGGACCCTGCAGAGGGGCTCCGTCTAAGCTAGTAGTTTCAAAGATCTCTAATCAGAAAAACTGGAGAGCTTATTAAAAACTCACATTTCGCTTCGCGGCTGCTGTTGGTTGGGGGCCGTCCGCGCCTAAGTCAGGAAGATGGTGGCCGCAAAGAAGACGAAAAAGTTGCTGGAGTCGATCAACTCTAGGCTCCAGCTTGTTATGAAAAGTGGAAAGTACATGCTGGGGTACAAGCAGACTCTGAAAATGATCAGACAAGGCAAAGGGAAACTGGTCATACTCGCCAACAAC
>PVKE010003537.1:18298-71603 GCA_004027555.1 Craseonycteris thonglongyai
GTTGGCCAAGACTGGTGTCCATCACTACAGTGGCAATAATATTGAATTGGGCACAGCATGTGGAAAATACTACAGAGTGTGTACACTGGCTATCATTGATCCAGGTGATTCTGATATCATTAGAAGCATGCCAGAACAGACTGGAGAAAAGTAAATCGTGCAAAATTTTACTTTAATAAAAGTGGCCAGAACTTGATTTTAAAAACAAAACAAAACAAAACAAAACAAAAAAACCTCACATTTCTGGGCTTTTCCATGGATACACTGACTTAAGGCATGCTTTTAGCCTGCCACCCTGCCCTGCCCTGCCTTCCTCTTGGCTTAGGAAACCACTGGTTAAGGAAAACTATAGTCTTAATGCATGGAACCTTTTTGAAAAAGTGTGCAGGTTATTGTCTCTCAGCTCCAATTCATCCTTTTTGCCTGCAGTGTGAAAATGGACCTGGACCCGTTATTGTTTTTTCCTTTGCCTGCCTGCAGGATGTTAAGCTTCCTCAGTAAAGGTTCTGTGGAGACACTGGAGAGGGGCAGGTTTACCTTCCTGGTTTCAGTGGGTTCTCTCACCAGGCTCTTGCAGTATGTGTGGCTGTCCCATGCCCAGTGTCTGAGGACTGCGTCCCCAGCACCAGGCTTCTCCTGTGAACAGGGACCAGCAGCACCTAACAGCCAGCAGCTTCCCCCAGTACAAACCCGCCTCACGTGCTTTCATAGCAGAGTGCTTCCTGTGAGATGCCTCTTTCTGTCAACAGCATTTTCCAACATCCTAGAAGGTAGTCTTCCATCCTAGAGGTGGGTTTCTAGCAAGTTCCACTAGCATGGCACTATAGCCACTTGTCTGCTATTCAGTGGGCCAAGCCTGGATCTCAGGCCAGGGCCTGTGTTGGGGGTGGGGGGTGGAGGATGGGGGGTGGGGGTGGGAGGATTCTTGCTCAGGCCTTCTATCTTACTATCTTAGCCCTGCTCCTCATATCTGCTATTTCTATATTCTTTAGAATTCTCTTCGTTTATTACTAGCCAATCTCTCATTACTATAGTCCTATTATAATCTTTAAACTCTCCTTGTTCAAATGATGATGTGGTTTCTCTCTCCTGATTGGACACAGACTTGTTGAGTAACAACAAGCTGCCCACTGAAGTTTAGGGAAAAGGACAATGAATTTACCCTTGGCCTAAGCTCAAGGAACATAAAATAGCAGGGATAAGTCTAGGCCAGAACCAGTCACTGACTCACACTGGCCATGGATGAAGATGCTCACAGTATGGTGAGTTGAAGCACCATGGATATTAGAGCCTGTCTTAGTCTGCTCAGGCTGCTAAAATTTATAATAAAACATCCCAGACTGGGTGGCTAACGCAGACAATTTATTTCTCACAGTACAAGAGGCTGGGAAGTCCAAGTCAAGCTGCTGGCTGTTTTGGTTCCTGGTGAGAGTTCTCTTCTTGGCTTGTGGATGGCCACCCTCTTGCTATGTCCTCATGTGGCAGAGAACAGGCTCTGGTAAGAGCACCGGCCTCATTGGACTAGGGCCTCACTCTTATGACCTCAGTTAACCTTGATGACATCCTCACATGCCCTAGCTCCAAAGTCAGTCACTTTGGGTATTAGGGCATCAACATATGAATTGTGGGGGAACACATTTTAGTCCATAGCAGAGGCATAAAGACCAGAGTTGGAATCTTAGCCCCATCATTAGCCAGCAAAGGAACCTGGGACAGATGACCTCTGTAAGTAAGCCTCAATAGCCTCATTTATAAAACAGGGATCGTTAAGGTGACTGTATAATTTTTTATCCAAACCTTTGAGAGTGAAAGGGAAGGCCATTAATAATTATGCTAGGACAACAGGCACACACCATGACTCTTCCAGGCAAAGCAGGACATGTGGTTTCCTCAAAGTAACCGACTTTGTGGCTATTGGGAGGGACAAATATAATGTCTGCAAACTCCCTAGTCTTCTAATCGCTAGAACCTCTCCTGGCCTCCCTGGCACTGGGTCTACCCCTACTGGCAAAGTGCTCACTCCTTAGCCCCTGTTCCCTCTCCACCTGCCAGGGATTTCCTTAGGTCCAGTGAAGGAAGGCAAGGCACAGCATCTAGGTAGCCCTGGGGACAGTTGTGTGCTGGGGCTGGGGGAAGTGAGATCACTGTGAAAGGAGGTGGGGAGGAATAAAGGAAAGGCAGAGGAAGAGTGAATAGCTCAGAAGATCGGGGAAAGGTGGGGAGGTTAAGCAGAGAGAGCACAGTTTACTGAGAGGCAGCATTATGGAAATTCATTAGAAATGACAGGTGAGAATTTATCAGAGAGGAGAGGAAAATGTATAGGATTATAGTTCTTGTATGTAAATATATACACAAATTCCATTTATTTACATAAAAATAAGCCTGAAATGAATTAGAGACAATGTTACTAGTAGTTATCGTGATGGGCACAGGATTATAGGCAAGATCCCAGTGTACATAGTATTTAAACATTTTAAAATAATACAAAAGGACATACAGGAAAAAGAAAGTCTCTCTCATACCCTGATCCCAATTTTTTAAACAAAAGGCAGTTTATACAGTTTTACACCCTGCTTTTCTCACTTTACAAAATTCTTAGAGATTATTCTTTACCAGTACATATCACCCCCCTCCGTTCTTTTTAGTGTTACATAGAATTATATCATTCAGTTGTTCCGTAGTTTATTTAGCCAGTCCCTATGACAGAAACGGTTGGTTGACTAATTCAGCACTCGTTTCCAATTTTTTTACTCTTACTATGATAGAGGCTGGATCCCTAAATACTTGCTTCCCCGTCCCCCTGTGTAGCCAAGTTGCCCATATGATACGCTCTGGCCAATGTGCCCGCAGCAGAAGTTGGCTGAGAGGTTTGTGGGAAAGCTCTTGCTTTTCTCACAGAGAACGATACTACTCTTTTCCCTTCCTGCCTAGAATCCTGAGGAGCTATCTGGAGTGCAAGTGGCCACCTTGCAATCATGAGGGAAACGGCACGAGAATCAGAGATGCTGGTTCTGACTGTGTGCTCATGACCAATACCGCCTGTAGCTTGTCTCCAGATTTATTTATTATGTGAGAAGCATAAGCCCCTCCTTATTTCAGCTCCTGCTACTCAGACTTCCTGTTACTAGGCTCTGTCACATTCTTGCTGGACATAGAGGTTGCTTCCAATCTTTTAATGCTAATAATGATGATATAATGACGATCCATATACATTCATCTTTGCTTAAAATTTCTTGTAGAAGAAATCCCTAGATGTGGAATTGCTATTCATTTTCAATTGTGATGGAGCCAGATGGCTTCTTTAAGATTTATCAACTACATTTTTTTTTTTTTGTATCTGCAGATCTATGTGTACTGCCTTCACTCATTCCAATATTATAGGTGATTTATTTTCCTTTTTTCTGTTTATCTTTCCCATATTTTATGCAATGAATATGTATTAAGAAAAAAATCACAGGGAAAATATTTTTAAAAAGCAGAGCTCAGGAATTCTGAATTCCAGACTACCTGGCAGCCTCATTACTAGCCTTATAAACTTGGGTAAGCCATTTTGTCATTAAGCCATGGGGCCTGGGACGTGGGTGCTTTCTGGCTGCCAGTGTTGCTGTGAGGATAGGAATGTACAGACTGTTGTATGTGTAGAGGGTGGGTTTGCAGAAGTGGTTGGTGCCTTCCTCCTGGTATACTCCACCTCTGGACCCCACCTACTGGAGTGACCGGTTGGGCAGATACTAGAGTTAAACAGATGCTGCTGCTTCGGCCCTCAGAATGGCTGTGCCAATTTATGTTTTCTACAGGCCGTATGTGAGGGTAACTATTTCCCCACACCATTGCCAGCATTTGATATTCGCAGAAGATCAGTTTTCACAGCTCGATGACCGAATAATCGATTATTTTACTTCTTTTTGCTTTGGTTTCTCCATCTGTTGAAGTGAGCTGTTTGAGGGATTAGGGAAGCTATTATATGTATTTAATGATTGCTGCTTTCTTCGCTATTGGGCTTTGGAGTCAGACTGGTATTAACCTGATTTTGAATACCAGCTCTACCATGTTCAAGCTATGTGGCCTTGGGCCAGTCACTTGACTATTCCGAGACATAGTTTCGACTTGTATAAAACTGAGTCAATACTTCATAGAGTTTTTGCGAGGAGGAACTGAAAAACTGTCTAGCAACACATGCTTGATACATGCTATATTATTTGGACTTCAAGTTTTGTCTCTAAGCCATAGGAAGTGAGGACTCTTAGGTCTCTATATAGAGTGTACAGGATATGCTACAAAGAACCTCTTGCAAGAAGCTTTGGCTTCAGATTACCACAATTTGCCATGCATTCCAAAACTCTTACATGACCTGGAAAGCTGTCTATGCAAGATCTGGTGGCACACCTGAGAGAGTGAAAGAAAGTCCTAAACTCTCAGGGTTTCTGAGCAGAGCATGGCCCTCTCAGATATGGGGCTATATCCTCCATCCCTGGGCAGTGGGCAAAAGAACATGGACTTGAAATCAGGGAGTCCTAGCTTTAGCCCTAGCTGTTTGACCTTGGGTAAGTTGCTTAACCTCTCTGTGCCTTTTCCTGAGAAATGGGAAATAGGGTTGTTGTGAACCTTAAATGACATCATCTTTTTAGAGAACATTAGCAGAGTGCCTGGGTCTTGGTTAGCACTCCATGGAGGAGGTACTGTGTTTGCAGTCAATGCCAAAGGAGGGAGGAATCCAATTAGGCATGCCCTTCTAAGCCTGTCAGGGGTCTCTTTGGATCTTTGTATGATTTTTGTATGTAAAGAGCAAAAAGGAAAAGAGCTTAGCGGCTTGGGAGGAAGGCAAATAAAACTTTGATGCCTCGTTATCAAAATCCCTTATATATCTAAAGGGGTGATGTAATATTTCATTCTGTTCTAAAGTTCAAAGTGTTCATATTTATGGTTCCTCATATCCCTGTTAAAATCCATATTTAGGGAAGCCAGGATGGCTCAGTGGGTTGAGCGCTCAATTTGCAGTGTCGGGGACCCAGGATCGAATCCTGGTCCCAGCCCGTGCGGACCCATGTGCTGAACTGGGGAGTGCCCCCAGTTCAGTTCTCTGTCTCTGTATCTCTCTCTGTCAAAAACAATAAAAAATTCATATTTAACATTGAATTTTGTTTGAAAAATAATACATGCACATCTTAAAAAAAAAAGTCATACAGTACCAAAGTCATAAGGTGACCAGATTTTAACATTGGTAAAGCGGGACACCATTGACCGGGGGGAGGGGGTTCTTGATGAAAAATTTGGTCTATCTCCCGCTGTTCCCTAGCTTGTCGTGCATTCTTTCCAAAAATCAGGACTTTTTTAAAATGCCGTGGGACACGGGACAAATTGTTAAAAATTGGGACTGGCGGGACGTCTGGTCACCTTAAAGAGTACAGAATGAAAACTAAGCCTTTCTCCTACCCTGACCCAAGTTCACTTCCCTGTTAGCAATCAAGATACTTGTGACTCCTCCCAGATATGACTTGTGCATGTACACCACAACCATATGGCAGGGGTGTCAAACGAGGGCTGCATGCAGCCCCCGAGGTCATTTTTTGTGGCCCACGATGCTCTGAAATAAAATGAAAATAGAAAAAATTGTTATGAAGAAAATAGCGCTGAGGGGAGATGGAGACAATACCGTACACACAATTCCCTCGTTAACCCTTTAACTACTGAAGAGGAGTATACACATGGCCCAGTGCCTTTCGTGGGGGCCTGTGGGCTGTATAAACACACTGACTCAGTTCCTGCGACGTTTGTAAATGTGATGTGGCCCGCGTGAATCCAGCCTGTTGTACCAAATGGCCCATGTTTTAATTGAGTTTGACACCCCTGCCATATAGGAATGTGTGTAGATAACTATAGCAATACAGTACATCTTAATAGAAATAATTGTCCCACGGCATCCCTGCCTCTTTGGTACTTTTCCCATTATTTTGCACTTTGCTTCGTTCATTTATCTGTATCTCTTGGAAGTCACTCTATAACTGTACACATAGGTGAGCCTCATTTTCTCTGTGACAGTCCACTGTAAGAGTGTGCTGTATTGTTTCTAACCAGTCCCATCACTTGACAGCTGGGTTGTTTCCTGTCTCTTTCTACTACAAGCAGTGGTGCAATGAATATTATTATACAGTAGACTCCTGGTTAACCCGCACTCCGGTTGCTTTTTCCGGTTGCTTGAGAGTACTGGTTAATGGAGAGACTACTTACATATATCCAGCATCTTCTAATCCCCATGGATGCCGGTTCACTGAGAGTCTGTACCAGGTATTTGGTCACAGGTGGGATTTTAGCTGTTGATATATACAGGCACAGATTTTTAATCACCCTTCATGAATGATTAGTTACGTTTGGAAACGTAACTAATGCAGATATCTTTAGGATCATTCCTTACCAAACATTTCCTACCACCCTTCTGTTCCCCCAACCAAACTGTATTTTCTGGGGTCTTACCCAGGTTTCTTCCCATCCTGATTCTCAGAGCTTTGAGGAGAACTGGCAGAAAGGGAAGGGGGAAGTAGTGTATTGGTGGGGTTTATAGATTTTGCTTGACCAGTAGGAGGCTCAAACTCTCCATTACATGACTAAAATAACTCAACCAGGTAATCTCAGCTCCAGCACTATTGACTTTGGCCAGGTAATCCTTTGTTATGGGGGTGCTCTCCTGTGCATCCCTGGCCTCTGTCCACTGGATGCTAGTAGCCCCTCTACTCAGTTGTGACAAGGCCACATGTCTCTTGAGGCAAAGTCACCCCTGCCTCCCCTACCTTGAGAAGCAGTGAGTACTCCTGACAATTCATTGGTGGTATGAGTAAATTACTCACTGAAAAATTACTAACTGTTCAGCATCTGGGTCCTGAGGGTTTATGATCTGAATGGGGATCTATCACAGGAAGATGCCACCTTGCTTTCCCCGGTGGAAGGAAGCAACAGCTACCTGAAGGGTTTGGTCCACATTCTCCATCTGGTAATCCATTCATCTTTCCTTTCTTCCTTTCTTTCTACCTCCCATTACCCAACACAGTACATGAACACTGTCTCATTATAAAACTTTCACATAATACATTATTCTCATTGCTCTCAACCTAAGGGATTCCCTAGGGGAAATTACTATATTTTTAAATGTAGAATTCTTCCTATGCACTTAGATACCTATTTTAACATACAAAAATTAGTTTCATTTTTTGTTTAGTTTTTAATATAAATGGGAGTTCACTGTATGTTTTATTGAACTTGATTATTTTCAATTAACAATCCAGTTAACAACTGGAGACCGATCCACAACTGTCAAGTTCTACCTTTTTCTTTTACAAACTGCTGCATAGTATTATCACTTTTATGTAGTATGTGCATATCACCAGTTAATCGGTTTGAAAATTGAGGAGCAATTGCATTTCTAGTATTTAAATATTCTAAGAAATCTGACAATGCTGTAATGAACACCCTGGTATATGCCTCTTTGTAAAAAAAAAAAAAAAAAGTGGCTATCAACCAAGAAGTGGGCTATACACAATTTTAATAGACTGCCAGATAGCCTTACAAGCAGAGCTGTGATCAATTAAATTCCCTCTAAATGTAATTAAGAATAGCCTTGACTCTCATCACAGGCCACCTGGGTTAAATAAAAAAATCTGTGAATTTAAAGTTTCTCCAATCTGATTAGCGTTTCAATCTGGAGAGTCATTTAAATGCAAATTTCTTAGTCTACCTTTAAGAAACCTTTCAGGAACTTTCCATTTCTCTCAGAATGAAGTTCAAATTCCTTAGTGAGGCTAACACTATCATGAAGGTTCGTTAACTCCAGAAAACCTTTAGCAGCTTCTCTGGGCTGGGCTGAGTTCTCTCCAGTATCTTCATAGCTCTGGACTCCTGTTCCCTGATTTTGGGAGCTCCGGGCCCAGCGTAGCATCCCGATCTGTTGAATGGGTGACAGCGAGCAGGGACAGACTTGCCCCTCCCTGATCCCAGCCCTTGGAGCTCCATAAACGCTGAATGAGCGAGACCGCTGTGGGAGTGGGGCCTGGGGGCGCAGAGGGACGCTCTCACTTCGTTCCTAGGGCCAGGGAGGCGACCAGGGACATGCCCAGATGCCACCAGGCGTGCCCACGCCCCTTCCCTCCCAACGGAGAAGCTCCACGTGCTTCATTTCTACATTACTCTGCAGAATTTAACGGGAGCCCCTCCCGCAGTCACATGCCTAGAACGAGAACTGACCGAGGCATCTACATATTTCCATATAAAATGCTCATGGTGACCAACAGAGGGCCCAAAAACACCGAGAGACGTGGCCAAGACCGGGCTGGAGCGTTCCTTAGCCCCTTAACTGTTTCGGCAAATCTTCATGGGGTCCCTATAGAAGTGTCGCAGGTTACCTTTTAAAGATGGGAAGGGCCCCAAGAAATAAGCCCCCACACCCACTGAGCTTAGAAGACTGCATGACAATGGGGGTTGACACACGGGATGTTGTATCGAGGCTCAAGATGATAGGACGATTTACAAACTACTGTCCTTTGCTAAAAACAAAACGGGAAAAAGCTCGATGAACACCCACCAACCGGCCAACCATCGGGACGACCTGCGGCAGCACTTGCCAAGAACTGCAGGGCAGAAATTTGTGATCTCCAATTCAACAGCAGTTTTCACATGCTATTTTATTTTATTTTATTTTCTACAAGGTCTCTCAGGTACACAACGGGAGTTACTTTCCCCTTTGACTTTCCCTTCACAGTTGCCCAACGACAGTAGTGACTAACGGTGAGGCAGCAAGTGCCCTTAGGCATGGAAATAAAAAGTTTAGAAGAAACAACGGGAAACTTTACCACTTGGGTTTCCACGGTACCAAACTGTGCGGAAAAGACGGTAGAGGGGCCTCAGGGGCCGGACCCAACAAGGGAGGGTAAGAAAGTAAAGAGGAGAGAGCCGGGGACAGGAGAGCCTCAGAACAGCCCCAGAGGGCACGGCGGCCCTGGGGCTCCGTCTCCTTGGTGCAGTCCAACCTCCGCGTCAATCAGCTCCTTCTCGCGTTGCGATTGGCCGGGGGCTCCCTTGGCCTCTCTGGCTCCCACCTCCTAGTTGCTTGGGGTTTACTTCCCCAAAGTACACGGGCCCCTCCTTGTGGAGCAACCGCTCCTGCGTTGGAAAACGGATCTCCGCCCAGGGCAGGACGTTTCAACGAATGGGAGCGGCCCTATCCAGTTATTGGCTACTATGGGTATCAGTCAAAGACTTTCCACCCGCCTCTTTACAGTACCTTCAAGTGAGTGGTTGCTGTCTGTGCCAATCTGTTACTAGGGAAACGAGATTCTCACAGTCTCATAGGCATGAGTCAAAGTCAATCAAGAGCCACGCCTGCATCCAGAGTCGGTACCCAATTGCTGCTCGAGGAGCCCAGAGGACGCAGTCGGGATTGGTCATCAGCTGCCCGACCTGGCCACAACAAGTTAGGCTGAGTGGCACTTATATAGACCGGCGACGGAGCACGCGTGTGTGCGGACGCAGTTACGTGAGGGGATTTCGCATTCTACACTGCTGTGGAGCAAAGCTTGTTCCTCTTCGACTCAGCCGCGCAGGTACGCCGGAGTGTGGGCGGGGCGGGGCAGCCCGGGGTTGCGGACGAGCTGGGGCGGTTGTGCGAGGGAGAAGCACGAGCGGCGCCCACGCGTGGCGCGCCCTCGACCCCCCCCCTCCAAACGGACGCAGGCGGCCGAACGGGAGCGTGGAGGCTCTCCGCTCCTTTGCCTCTTGGCCAGCGCGCGTGGCCGTGTCCGCCGCGTGCGCGTGCCGCGCCCAACGGCCACGTGGGGCGAGAGCGAGCTACGGCCGCCGCCCGGGCCCCAGGGCGGTCGCCGGGGCCTGGAGCCCCTCGCGGCCGGCTGGCCAGCTCCCCCTCCCCCCAATCGATAGCGGAACCCTAACTCCCCTGGCGAAGATCCTTAGCTTATCCCGGAGCAGTGGAGGCTTCCTTTTAGGGGTGGGGGGCCGACACGAAAATGCGAGAAGGATTTTTAACCCGGGAAGCAGAAGTGCTGCTCCAGGGTTTTACAGGGAGTAAAGGAGGAGCTGCGAGTGCATGGGTAACGAGTCATAATAACAACTAATGTTTTCCCAAGTCCTCATTGTGCGCCAGACACTGTGCTGAGCAACTTGCGTGCCTCTCGTTTGCTCCCACGAGCGGATGAGGTAGGTACGATGATGTTCCTCGTTTTACAGCAGACTCAGGCCCAGGGGTGGAGTGACAGGGTCAGAGGCGTATAGACAGTAAGGGGCAGGTATTTGTTTAAATCCTAGCCGCCTGACTCCTGGTCTCCGAACCTATTTTAGTCTTTGTTGCAACGCCCTGTGTGTCCCCAGGGCACTTTGCCCCCCAGCGTACCAGCCCCAGGGGACAACATCAGTCTCAAAAGGCCGGCAGGAGCGAAGAAGACTGCAGTGGCATTTGTACTTGAGCCAGTTAATGGGCTTCCAGGGAGATGAGGGTTGGACTTGCGATTAAGACAAAGGGAAAGAAAGGATTTGAGCTTCCCTTTGTACACGTATTTGCAAAGATAACTGATGGATGTGCGTCCTAAAGGCTTCTGGATAAAGTACAGAATAAATTGAGTAAGTGCAAATGAACACGGACAGTGTTCTTCCTCAGGTTTGGAACTCCCAGCATGATGATGGGAAAGTTCCCACTAGCAGGAAATTAGGTTCTGATATTAGACCTTCAATCATGCTTCTTTTTTTAAATCGGAGCAGACTTTTGAGAAAGACCTTGGAGAACATAGTTTAACTTCCTTGTTTTGTAGTTGAAGAAAACGCAGTTCAGAGCAATGAGTTTCAGATCTCATCAGCGTGGTGTGTAGGTTAATATTTGAAATTGGAATGGAAAGGATGGTGCTCAGTTACAGTATAAATTTGACCTCTGTGAAACTACGCTAGGTGAATTACAGATGGGTGATTGAAGTATGCTGGAAATCTTACCCTTATGGTAATTGGGGTTGTCTGTAGATGAATACCTGTCTAAAATTGAATTCATTTATTTAGCATTTACTGTTAGTCTTGTGTATTTGTAAATATAGAAGACCCCTTCAGAGACTTGAGTTTATACTTTTCTAGTAGAATTATGTTTCAGATTTTTAAAAGCCAGTATACTTTGGCTTAGTGAAACAACAAATGTTTCTGTGTTGCAGGCCCAGGTCATTCATTACTTTCTTTACCTGACAGATGTCTCTACTTGAGATAAAATTACATTGGAAGTTTTCTGCTTCTGAATTAGTTTGGATTGGAATGGCTTTCCACTTTTTTAAAAAAGACATTTATTTTGTTTGTACAGACACTTTTTAGGATAGCTCTTGATTTTTTGCAGTCAGAGTACATACACTTTTTATATCTTTATAAGTTAATTTAAAAATTATTAGGAAACTTAATATTTGGGTTTCCATTGTACCCAGTACTTTCCATGTTCCTAAACAGAAAGTAGCAATAAATGATTGAAACATTGTATGTACAGGTTCTTAACCTGAGTTGATGTTTCCATAATTAACAGAGTGCTGGAGAATATAACATTGTTCTACTTGAAAGTTGCCTTCCTGTAGCAATTCCAGTTACCTGCATTTCCACACCTCATAACTATTGAATTAGCATTTTTTAGTTATCAAATGTTAAAACAATATAATGATCTACATTTAAACTGTTAAGTTTGAGTCCAGTTGATTTTATTACTGCTTGAGGTAAAATGATATCAATGAAATTATTTTGTGCATTGAAGGGAAATTTATCAATTTTTTTTTTCTTAAAAAAAAACAAACTGTTCTTTGCTTTAGAGAAATGGTTATCATTTGAGAGGAATATGAAAGTTTGAATTTTACAATTTGGTAGCCCAGCTAATATATGCATTCATTTATCGAGAACAAATGAATTGAAGCAAATTTTGTTCATCTAAGACTTGGATGGTTCCCTGCTTCCCAGCCAAGTTAGAGGTTACTTTTGTTGTGGTTTAATCCTTTCAACCTAAGCTTTTGTACCTCTTTTGACTGGTAGAAAAGTAGGCAGTTCTTTGTTCTTTATTTAACTCACTGAATTCAGTTTGCTGTTCTCAGCTGACAGTCTGCTAAGGGAACATCAGGAGATTGGTAATGTTTGTTGGTGACCTACTTTGCAACAGTTTTTTGTAATTTACATTATTATTTTACTTTGTTTTAGAGGTTTTAAATTTTTACAGGTTAGTGAATTTTATATGGTTCTTAGGAGGATGGATGGGGCTATTTTAATTAAAAGATGAAATTTAGCAGAAATCCTGAATTTGTGATCTAAACCAATTTTTTTCTTTTTGCCAGTTTAATAAACTCATCTACTTGTTTTTTCAACATTTTCCAGTTATACTGGTTTTTTAAAAATAACATTTCAGAATTTAAATATGCATTGTGTGTTTGTTTAATTGTACTTTAAGGATGCTTTGGACAAAACTTGTTTATTTTACAAAGAGAGATAATTGTCAAAGTAGGTAGGCTAAAAAAAACTGCCCCTCCCCTCTTCAGCTTAGTCAGTTAACATCCAGTGGGTAAAACCTTCAGTGCTATACTGTCCTAGCCATGGAAGTTAAATTTAGATTCAGCAACTGTAATCTCACTTGTAGTTGCTGTTCACACTGTAGCAGTTAACTAGGTTTATGTTTTTAAATCTCAAAAATCAGCATTGTGTTTACTTAAATTTTTTTTTAGGTGTTCTTGGGTATCATGTGTGGTCTTGGTTGGGAAAGCTTAATTTCAAGCCAGGTGATACGAAGATTAGGAATAATCAGCACATGAACAGTGGGTTTTATAAAGTGGAAAGTAAATAAAAAATTATCTACCCTAGGCTGTGGCCTTAGGTATTTAGTAACCTTACATGATGGGTTTCCCCTTTTGTCCTTTGGCCAGTGTGTCATATTTTATAGCTTAGCTGTTTAGTCTGTATGCTGTATATTTCAGGTAGTACTTAATAAAAAGTAAATATTAGAGATGGTTTGGAGAAAGAAAACTGGTTTTCTGGATGGGACACACTTCTATTTTCTAGGGATATTAAGTAGCTGTGTAACAGCATCGTTCATTTGTATAGTTCTTTTTATATTTATTTTAAGATTTATTTTATTATTTTGAGAGAAGGTGAGAGAGAGAAGGGAGGAGGGTCCAGAGCAGTCTCCATAGTTGTACATCATTCGTTGTGACAGAGTTTCATTCCACACAGGTGGATGTGGGGCCAAGGGGGGCCGGAACTGAACTGGGGTCCTCCTACATGGGAAGCAAGCACCTTCACTGCTGAGACATTTCAGTGGTTACCAGTTCCGCCTCAGTTCAACATATGTGTTTGCATGGGCTGGGGCTGGGATTTGATCCCTGGACTTTGGGTTGCAAGGCATGTGCTCAACTTCCTGAGCTATCCTGGCATCCCTCTTTACATATTTGAAAAGTACTTTCACATATTGTAGGGTTTCTCATGTTTTTATCTAGAAGAGAACTGATAATCTGAAACCTAAATAGTTGTCTAAACTTTGTAATGCATGTGATGCACCTAGTGGGCAACTGTGGGTATATATGTACTAGCTATGTCTTTATTCAAAAAACTCCTAAGAACTCAGAATCTGAGTGGCCTGTGACACCCACGTGTCCTTCCAGCCTCTTTTAAGCTGTGCCACAAACACACTACCTATGTCTGTGGACTCTGATCACGCTCTTAGGGTTTCTTAGAGTGTATCCACTTATGCTGTGTGAGATCTATAGGACAGGAAATTCATGTTGTTTAGGAATTTCGTACATTGAGGCAATTGTATTGAGTATAAAGTATTTTCATCTTGAGAAGGAAGAGATTGTTGCTTAATTATAAATCCATCTTTTAACTTTGGAGTAGAAAAGGGATGCTAAAAACCAAGAAAAGCTAGTGAAATGTTAAGTTTTCCATTTCTTGTCTTGAAGTTTTTATCTTTCAGGAAAACTTGATTTTGAGGTAATTTTAGATTTATAGAAAAGTTATAATGCAGAGATGTCTTATATGTCCTTCACTCAACTACTGTAATACTAACATCATATATAGTCATAGCACATTTATCAAAACTAAGAAATTGACATTGATGAAATACTGTTTGCTGAATGATTGACCTTATTTGGATTTCCTTTTTCCACTAATGTCCTTTTTCTGTCCTCTAATCCAAGATACCAGATTGATTTAGTCTTCATGTCTCCTTAGTCTCTCCTTTGGTCTGTGACAGTTTCTGTCTTTCCTTTGTCTTTTATGAGCTTGGCGCTTTTGATCTCAATTTGAGTCTGTCTGGTGTTATGAGTAGACTGAGGTTATGGATTTTGGGGAAGAATGCCAAAAGTGATTTAGCTTATCACATAAAGGGGTACATGGTATCATTACTGGTTGAATTTGATCACTTGATTAAGGTGGTATCTACCAAATTAATATGTTTTTCCCTTTGCATATTCTCATCATTATAAGCTATTCACCAAGGAGGTGAGTGTAAATTTGTGGATGTCTTACTAAATAGTTGGGAGGAGACATTTTGAAACTATGCAAATTTTCTGTTTCTCTAAAGTTTCCCTTCTTAGTTTTAACATTATTATTAACATTATTATTAGTGGATCTTACCTGTGTCTAATGTGGTTCTAATGGTGATTTCTTTATTTCTGTGTTCCTTCTGCATTATTTGACATTCTTCTATAAGGAAGAGTTGTCTCTTCTCTCCTGTTTAATTATTTTTTATTTATTTTTAAAGATTTTATTGTTTGAAAGATGAGAGAGAAAAAGTAAGTGGAGAAGGCCCAGTGGAGCCTCCATAAGTCATTCATTACTGTGATTTGGTTTCATTCCACACAGGTGGATGTGGGGCTGCGTGGGGTGGGAACTGAACCTGGGGCCTGCCACGTGGGAGTGAGGACCTTCACTGCCAGGATAGGCATTTACCAGTTGCACTGCAGTTTAGCATATGGGTGTGCATGGGCTGGGGCCGGGGCCGGGGCCGGGGCCGGGGCCGGGATTTGATTGTCAGACCTCATGGTTGGGAGGAACGTGCTCAAACTATTGAGCTATTCTCTCTCTCTCTCTCTCTCTCTCTCTCTCTCTCTCTCTGTCAAAAACAATCAAAATAAATCTTAAAAAAAAAAGAATTACCGGTAAATGTCTGATAGATAGCAAGCACAAAATATTAGCTATTATTACTATTAATACTATAATTATTAACTACGGTGAAGGAAAGCATGTCTATATCCCACCCTTTTCTGTCGCCCATGAAACAAATTCTTCACATATTTTGCAAGCAAAATAAAAACAAGGGACACCAGGGTAGCTCAGCAAGTTGAGCGCTTGCCTTGCAACCTCAAGGTCCAAGGATCGAACCCTAGCCATAGCCCGTGTAGACCCGTATGCTAAACAGCGGTGCAAATGGTAACCACCAGGATGATGATGAAGCTTCTTGCCTCCCTTGCAGGAGGCCCCCTGTTAGCTCCCAACCTGGCAGACCGTCACAGCCCCCACATCCACTTGTGTGGAATTAAACTGTCACAACTAACAATGTACAACTATGGAGACTGCTCTGGGCCCTCCCTCCTTCTTTCCTTCTCTCTCTGGCTCTCTCTCTCTCTCCTTCCTCACCTTCTCTCAAATAATAAATCTTAAAAAAAATATATTTTTTTAAAGTAAAGGACCAGAACTCAAAAAAGAATGAGTGGTTCACAGTAACAAGTGATGAAATGAAAGAATATTTTTTGTTATGTATCATAATGTCACAAGTACAAAAATCTAAAATAGATACATACTGGTCAAAAAAAAATATTGAGACACCAATATTTTCCAAAACTATGCCTCACAAATGTTTCTTGGCTATATCACATTTTCTTCACTTTGTGCATAATGAAACTATATATAAAGACAGAATATGAAAGTGTGAAGTACAGTCAACTATTTGATTAGTAAGTTGGAACAATTATACACTCCGTATGAAGATGTCTCCCTTAATAAGTCACTGATGAAATTAAAAG
Source organism: Craseonycteris thonglongyai (assembly GCA_004027555.1). NCBI lineage: Eukaryota > Metazoa > Chordata > Mammalia > Chiroptera > Craseonycteridae > Craseonycteris > Craseonycteris thonglongyai. The sequence continues at coordinate 34,312 of PVKE010003537.1, forward strand.
GATGGCCAGATTTGGAATCAAAGTTTAAGTTAGGTGAATCCAATATTGGATATTGCCCCCGTAAATGTTAAATTGAAAAATAAAAGTGTTTTTGGATCACATAGAATTTCATTTAATTTTTATGTCAAGGGGTTAAAATTTAACTCTCAATGTTTTAGGTAAAAACTAAAACTATAAAATTTCTAGAGAAAATCTGCATGACTTTGGGTTAAGGAAAGATTGTAGATTCAATATCAAAACCATGACCTATAAGAGAACAGACTAATATGGACTCCGCCAAAATTAAAACCATCTGTTCTAGAAAAGACACTGATGTAAATGCTGGCCAGACTAGAAGCAAATATTTACAAAACTTGTTTATCTCATAGGAAACTTGTACACAAAATATATACAATATCTCAGAAATGAATAGCAACCCCATAATATATGAGCAAAAGATATGATGAGATATTTCAGTAAAGAAATTATTTAAATGCCAAATAAACACATGAAAAATGCTAAACATCATTAGTAATTACAGGAATGCAAATTAAAACCACAGTGAGGTACCACTGGACACCTGACAGAATTACTAAAATTTAAAAGGATGGGGAAGCTGGGATGTCTCAGTGGGTTAAACATTCGCTTTGCAGCCTCATGGTCCAAGGATCAAATCTCAGCCCTGGCCTATGCGGATCCATATGCTGAACACACACCAGTTCGGTTCTCGCCAGGGTGAGCTTCCCATGTGGGAGGACCCCAGTTCGGTCCCCAGCTCAAGGGGGTATGCCTCCCATATGGGAGGCCCCCAGCCTGGTTCCCAACCTGCATGGCCCCTGCCCACCTGTGTGGAACAAAACCATGTTGAAAAATGGTGATGTATACCTGTGGAGACTGCTCTGGGCCCTCCTCCTTTCTCTTTCTCTCTCTCTTTCTCTCTCTCTTTCTCTGTCAAAATAATAAAATAAAATCTTTAAAAAATTTTTAAATGCTGGCCATACACTGTTGGGCAGGATATAAAGAAATGGAGGCACCACACACTGCTGGTAGAATTGAAAGTAGTACAACCACTTTGGAAGAGTAGGTAGGGTAGTCTCTTAAAATCTTTGTTAAAAAAAAAGGAAAAAGGAGAGGAAAAAATTTATTTGCAATAGCCAAAAGCTAGAAACAAACCAAATGTCCATCAAAGATGAATGGATAGGGTGAAGGGGGATAGGAGTTGGGCGGAAGCGTGGGGGGGGGGAGAAGGGAGGGGTTATCAAATATAAAGTGATGAAAAGAGAGCCAATTTGGGGTGGTCAGCACATATTGCAATGCATACACAATGTAATGTAGAACTGTACACCTGGAAACTATGTAATAGTTACCAACCAATGTCACCCCAATAAATTTAACAATAAAAATAAAAGAAAGATGAATGGGTAAGCCCAGTGTGGTATATACAGAAATTAGGAAACAAAGAAAGCACATATTGTATGACTTCATTTACACCAAAACTACAAAATGCAAACTAATCTACAGTGAAAGAAAGCAGATTAAGTGCTCTCCAAGGGCAGAGAGGTTGGGGAGTGAGCAAGGGGACATGAGAGAACTTGGGAGGTAGAGATGGACATGTTCATTATCTTGACTGTGATGGTTTCACGGGCAAAAACGAGATAAAAAATCATTGTACACCTGAATACCAGCAGTTTGTTGTACGTTAATTATACCTAAATAAAGCTGTGTTTTAAAAAACATTTTATCCCACCAATAAAATACCCTGGAACAACAAAAGGTGGTCTCAGGGGAAGCAAGGGGATAGAAACCTGCCCAGGAAAAAAAGAAGTCAAACATTAAGAGAGTGATGCTAAATGTTAACTGTCAATTCTGAGTACAATGCTATTTAAGTGGTCTTTTTACTCTGTTAATGATTTATCAAAAACACTAAGAGAAACTAAACAAAAAGGGTTTGCATGTATACTAAGTATAAATTGTGTATCTCTTTTTGTAAGGTTATGCTATGTATTCAAATCATTTGAATGAGAGAGATACAGAGACAGAGAGAAGGGGAAGGGCCCAGAACAGTCTCCATAGTTGTACATCATCGGTTTTTTCACACAGTTTCATTCCACAGGTGGGAGGGGCTGCACAGGGCAGGAATTGGGCCCGGGTCTTGCCCTGGTGAGAACTGAACTGGAGGCACGCCCCAGTTCAGCATGTGGGTCCTCATGGGCCTGGGCCAGGATTCGATCCTCGGTCCCCAGGGCTGCAAAGTGAGTGCTTAACCCACTGAGCCATCCTGGCTTCCTCCAGACATTTAATTCTTGTACTTAAGAGTTTAATTTTACAAATGAAAGAACAGACCAGGAACACAAGTAGTGCATGGTATTGGAGAATTTTCTCTAGTGAGAGATTGGTTAAAGAAAATTTGGGGTTTTCCTTTTGTTGTATCTCAAATACTCATTCACTATTTTAAAGTAGAACACATTCAGTTTCCAAGTTCATTTGTCATATTTTACTTGTTTTTGTTTTGGATGATTCAGTTTAGAACTGGTAAATTGAAGTTTATGATTACTATCTTTTCCTTTTTAAGGATTTCTAAGTGGCCGATTTTTTCTTTAGTTCTTGAGAATCAAGAACAGTTCTTTTCTGTAACCTAGTACCTTTTCAGTATTTCTAGAAAACAATTTTAAGGGAAAGTATAATTTTTAATATATGTTTTTTCTGTCCCTTTCATAGAGTACAAATTTGACTTTCACAAGTACTGGGGATATTATAAACTTGGATATAAAATTAGTGAAAAATAAACCAGCGAAAAAAATGATTCTCCCCTCTCTATTTCCAGGTCCTATTTCTTTCATCTCTGATCTTTCTCACATCCATAATGATTTCAGTTTATATCATTCTTGGAAATACTATTTTTGAGTGATTTTTTTAAAATATATTTTTATTTACCGTATTTTCCAGCATATAAGACGACCGGGCGTATAAGACGACCCCCTAATTTTACAGTTAAAACCTGGGTTTAGGCCTATATTCGCTGTATAAGACTACAGCCTCGGAAGTGGGGGGTAGTCTTATACAGTGAATATAGGCCTAAACCTATGTTTTAACTGTAAAATTAGGGGGTCGTCTTATACGCCCGGTCGTCTTATACGCCGGAAAATACGGTATTTATTTTTATTTTTGACAGAGAGAGAGAGAGATACAGAGACAGAGAGAGAACTGAACTGGGGGAGCTCCCAGTTCAGCATATGGTTCCGCATGGGCCAGGGCCGGGATTCGATCCCCAGTCCCCGGCGCTGCTAAGTGAGCGTTTAACCCACTGAGCCATCCCCACTTCCCCTTGAGTGATTTTTAATATATACCATAATGGGTTTATCCTGTTGATCTGAAAACAATGTAGTAAGGGATTGATCTCCAAAGTGGAATTATTTGGAATGTTTGTGTAAAGAACTTGTTTTGGGAGATTGGTAGGTATCTTTTAGGAAGTCTTCACATCAGTGTGTAAAAGGGTTAAGTAACTATTGATAAGTCAAACAATAAAACTAGTTTCCTACTCCTGATTTTTTTTTTTTTAAGATTTATTTTTATTGTTTTGACAGAGAGAGAGAGAGAGATACAGAGATAGAGACAGAGAGAAGGGGGAGGGCCCAGAACAGTCTCCATAGTTGCACATCATTGGTTTTCCCACATAGTTTTCAGTCCACAGGTGGGCGCGGGGCTGCACAGGGCAGGAACTGGGCCAGGGTCTCACCCTGGTGAGAACTGAACTGGGGGCACTCCCCAGTTCAGCATATGGGTCTGCACAGGCCGGGGCCGGGATTCGATCCTCGGTCCCCGGATTCGATCCTCGGTCCCCAGGGCTGCAAAGTGAGCGCTTAACCCATTCCCCTACTCCTGATTTTGGTAGATGCACTATATAGTCTAACCAGTAATAATGTGTTCAGTGACGTAACCAGACTCCATAGTTTTACAAATTTATAAAACCTCTTTTAAAAGGACATATTGCTAAATAACAGTGTTAAATAAAAGGACACAGGAGTGTTTAATAAATAAGGGAGAATCCTCAAACTTTTTAGCATGTGCGTACTTTCATTGATATTCATAGTTTATAATTGTCACAGTGGATCAATAAATGGCAGAACACTAGCTAGTGCAGTTAGAGTAAGAAGACTGAATTTATTTAATGTGTACTGTTTTCTTTCTCTTGATTCCTCTGTCCTGTCATAAAGGGTCCTTTAACTTGTTTTTTTATATTGTGGCTACAGTGTATATTTTGGATGAGATAGGGAAGCAAAACTTTCTCTTTAGCTTCTTTACATATTAAAAAGTGTGTAAATACAACTTAAAAAAAGATATTAACTTTACCGCTTTCCAAGCAACTGGGAGGACCTGTCTTTAAGTTCTTAAATTATTTTGTGAGGTCTGGTGGCGTCATGGAATCACATTAGATTATTTTCTTTTATCTGACATTGGGTCAGGTGTTAGTGGTTTTCGAATAGAGAAGGTAAACCTTTTTAAGAAAGGACAGTTTATATGGGAACTCGAACATAAAGTACCATTGCTCTGATTTAAGAGAAGTAATGGAAAATTTAAAAACTCAGTAATTGCAGCTACATGGCTTAAGCTCCTCTAATGTCTATCTGTAATCTTTAAGTTTAGAAGAATCTGGAATCAGTAAGAACACTCAAAATTATCTTTTTTCTGGACCTAGAACCTGGGGAGAAAATATAACTAATTTTCATTTGGCCTCTGGTTAGTCTACTTTTTAAGTAATTTAATTAAGACTTAGGCTCTAAATTCTTGTTACTGATGTCTTCCTAACCCTGCCTGCAGCCAGACTTACTCTCCAGTATGACTGGGAAGCTATTCTGTGGTGGCTGTGATTGGGAAAATGAACAGGCTTTTCACTAATTTCTTAGATTTTGGTGAAACAAGTAAATGACACAGATATTTAAGAATAAGCAGAGATGTACTAGATGAGGATAAACATAAATACACAAATTGCTTGTGTAGAAATTGGCCGAACTCAATCCATTTTGCCCATCCTTTAAAAGAAAACAAAATTTGTCAGCTTTTAGTACTGTAATTAATATGTACATATCCCTCTGTTTTTCTATAAATTCAAGATGATTTTATTTCCTCAGATGAAAAGTTCAGATTATCTCATGCCAAATATCTTTCTCAAAAAGTCTTAAACAACTGACAATAATTGAGGACTTATGTGTCAGGTGCTTTTCTTAACACTCGTACTATAAATCATGATAATTTTAAGGTGGGATTATTTTGCTGAGTAAAAACACTTTGTTTACTGTTGCCCATATTTTCAGATTATTTTTGGCCTCATTGTAGAATAAATTACCGTAAGTATGTTTAGGATTTTTAATTTTTGTAGTTTCTTTTTTAAAGATACTAAATATTTCTCTGACTTAGTTTAAAAACATGATGGTGTGCCTGTATGTCTAAGCTATAGTCATGGTTTGATTTTATTAACATTGAGTCAAATAATGCCTAAGTAAGAATATATATGTAATCTTACAACTGGAACACTCCTAATTGGGTTTGATAACTTAAGGAAATTTTGATAGGATGAATTATGGAAAATACTAATAATGATGAATTCTTCACAGTGATTCCTCCCCTCCCCCAGTATTCATATGATTGTAATAAATTTGAATGTATAAAATCTCACCTGCTCTGTGGGTTTTGTTTGTTTTAAAATACTCATTTTAAAACCAAGAATTGAAGTGATCTTGTCTGTCTTTGAGTTGGGTTTTAGCTAAATGATTGTCTTTTCTCCTGCCACATTTTACCCTTGTAGTTGATCTTTCAGGTTGAACATACTTACCGGTAACTTTTTTTTTCCCCCCAGGTTGAACTGACCAAAGCAATGGTTATGGAGAAGCCTAGTCCCCTGCTGGTCGGGCGGGAATTCGTGAGACAGTATTACACGCTGCTGAACCAGGCCCCAGACATGCTGCACAGGTAAGACATTCTTTTTCCCTTCCTGCATCATCATCTAGTGCCATGTTTAGTGTGTGAGTACTCGTCCTTGAGATGTTCTTATTCATCATGTACCTGGCAGGATTGTGTCATAACAGTGCTTTGTGTAAGTGGCAATTAGCTGGCTGTTAAAATTGTGCAATTTTAAATAGAATATACAAATGTTATTTAAAAAATTAGATGAAGTTACCAAAACTTGTACATTATCAGAAAAATAGTTCTTCAAGTACAAAGGTATAATACTTATGCTTTTATGTTTTTGTTCTTTGTTTTGATGTTTTTGGAGAATCATGAATTTATTAAGAATGTATTGAAAAATATTCAAGACTTCCTGTAATAACATACTTTTGTATTGATGTGCTTTAAAAAATTGGGATATCTTTTTAGTGGAAACCATACATGTTTGTTATAAATTAAAACACATAAAATAAAAATGAAAGTAAGACTATACTAACAATTTTTTTGTGTATATGTAAACATTTTAATATATTGTCTTTTAGCTTTTTTAATTATCTGCAGTCATCTTACATGATTAATACATGTCTCAAATTAATTTTAATATCCACAAAGTTTTTATTTTATAGAGATGCAACACACTTTAATCTGATGACTTGCTTTCATTATTTCTTTTTACAGACAGTGCTGCATTATACAAAACTCATGAGTCTGTTTATGTGGACTTGTTAAAATTCTTAGAAATTTCAAAATGTGTATTTGCTGGGCCAGACTTACTTTTCCTCTACCTTAATTGGTTTGCATGTTGGATAGCATATGATTATTAGGTGCAAAGGAAAAATTTTAGGTGCTTTCTTTTACTGTATTCAATTTTTAAAAATTAAATTTATTGGAGTATAACTGGTTAATAACATAAATTTTAGATGTATAACTTTATAATACAGCACCTGTATCCTCCATTGTGTGCTCACCACCCCAAGTATAGCCTCCTTTGTTACCATGTGTTTGATACCCTTTATGGTCTTTGTCCTCCCCATTCCCCCATTCTGTTTGTCTTTATGGGTTTGTTCCTTTCTCTTTCATATCGCACTTTTGAGTGAAATCATACTGTAGTCCTTTTTTTATCTTATTTCACTTAGTATCAACTTTCAAGATCTATCCATGTTGTCACAAATGGCAACACTTTCGTTATTTTTATGGCTGAGTAGTAGTCAATTATATATATACCTCATCTTCTATATCCAGTCATCTGTCAAAGGACACTTAGGTTGTTTCTATGTCTTGGCCATTGTGAATAGTGCTGCAGTGAACAGAGGGGGTACATACATACTTACAAATAAGTGTACCCAGAAGAGAGATTGCTGAGTCATCTGGTAGTTCTATTTTGGATTTTTTGAGGAATCTCCATACTGTTCCATAGTGGCTGCACCAGTATTTACATGCCTGCCAGCAGTGTGTGAGGGTTCACTTATAAGTTCATTTTGAGTCCTTGATCTGAAAATGGAAAATACCTCTTTGACTTTTTTTTAAAGATTGATTTTATTGTTTTTGACATAGAGAGAAACAGACAGGGAAAGACAGAAGGGGAGGGCCCAGAGCAGTCTCCACAGTTTTACACCATCAGTGTTTTTGACATACCGGTAGTTTCGTTCTATACAGGTGGGTGGGGGCTCCACAGGGCAGGAACTGGGCTGAGGGCCTCTCACATGGGCGGCGTGCCCCCTAAAGCCAGGGGCTGAATCCAGGGGCTGAACCCAGGGGCCAAGAACTGAACTGGGGGCCTCCCACATGGGAAGCACACCGCAGTTCAGCATATGGGTCTGCATGGTCCAGGGCCAGGATTCAGTCTTCAGTCCCTGGGGCTGCAAAGCAAAGCAAGCATTTAATCTGCTGAGCCTTCCCGGCTTCCCCCTCTTGTGATTTTTTTTTTTTAAGGCTTTACAACTTCCAAGACACTTTCACCTGTTTCCTCTTGATCTTTTCCAAAACCTTTCAATAAGGCATTATAGGAGAGTTAACTTCATTTTGTATATAAAGATACTAAGGGGTTAAAAATGGGCTGGACATGGCTATTAAGTGAAAGAAAGTCTCCAAACTTATTTTTCTTTTTGTTTTATGAAATTTTACTGCACACCCTTTGAAGTTAGATAAATTTGAATTTACAAAGGAGCATGAGTTGAAACTAACCGTAAAATACATTGATATATTTTGTGTCAATGTTTCTATTTATTGATTCTTTTTTATTTTTACATTTAATGTCCCCTCCCCATGCCCCCCCAGCCCTCCCCCCTCACCTCCCCACCCCTGCCCCAGGCAACCACCAAACCCCTGACTGTGCCCATGAGTTTTTGTTTCTTTGTTACTTTCAGTTTTATATTCCACCTATGAGTGAGGTCATATGTTTTTTGATTCTTTCAATGTGACTTATTTTTTAGGGTTCGTCCATGTGGTCACAAATTGCTGTATTTCATCTTTTCTTATTGCTGAGTAATATTCCATTGTGTAAATGGATTCTAAGACAACCTCTTTTTAACCTTTCATCTCTGAGATATATCTTAGGTATACCGGTACTTTGGTGAACTGATTTCACTTGCTGATGTGCAACTTTTTAGTAAGTTTGACAATTATTAATAAAAGGAAGACTTGGGATTCTTGTCACAGATCTTACCCTGTTTTGAGTGGCATTGTATGTTCCTTTGTAAAAAATTGTTCATCTGGAGTACAGATATCAAATCCTTAGAATGTGGTTATCCCTGGGTTGGGGCATTTCCTGTGGGTGATTGTTGGCATGTGGCTTTCCTGATCTAGTATAGTATTGAAATGAAAGCAAAGCAATTGTGAATAGAGAAAACTTAAAGCTATGGAAATTAAAGTCTACAAATTTTAATACACCAGCAAAAGTTATTAAAAGAGCTACTGCTAAAACCTACCTGCATGAGTTACTTGACTTTTAAAGGGAACTCCTCACGTGCATTATTAGATGTAAAAGGACTCTCCAGCTATGTGAAGCGTATAGATGTGCTCATCTATATCAAAACTGCCTGTTTTCTTTTTGAGTGAAAACAGGAACTTCTGTTTTATTTTAAGTGGCCTTCCTGACATGAACTACAGGATTCTTCTCAACATGATCATCCTACCCTGAAACCTGGGACTTGCAACTTATAAAATATGTTCTGCCTCATTGACCAAATCCATTCCTATTCAGCAAGTGTTGACCGACATATAGGGGATGAATCTATGATTGCCTACAAAGATGAAAAAGAAAACACCTTCCTGCCTCCAAGAATCATCCAGTGAGGCAGTTAGGTACCGAACATGAAAAATAAATATAGTACTTGGTCTTAGGATACTTGAAGATGACAGTAAATTGTCTTCCTGTTTTATAGATTTTATGGAAAGAACTCTTCTTATGTCCATGGGGGATTGGATTCAAATGGAAAGCCAGCAGATGCGGTCTACGGACAGAAAGTAAGCATTCCAAGCGTTAGGTTTGTAAGCAGCTAGAAAATGACTCATAAAATTGAGATGGATACATGCTTAATAGATTACTTGATATTTAAAGATCAGATTTCTCAACTTTTTAGAAATTTAGGTATTCAGTAACTACTTGATTAATATGGTAGTCATTGGAAAGCTTATTATGGTGTCACATTTGCTCATTTTGTATGATTAAAGTGTAAGTTTTTTTATGTTACTAGATAATTGGTTTTAGCATGGGGATCATCTGTTGTAAGCATGTTTTAGGTATGTTAATTTAGGATATTTTAAAAGGCTCAAGGATGGACAAGGAATACACTGTGTCAAGACAAAGTAGAGTAGGGTCTATAGTTTGTAATTTAAATACGTAAATTTTCTTTACCTGTGTTGTATTAGAAAGATTTGTTTGGAGATTATGTAAGGTTTAAGGCGTTAAACTTTTGACCCCAATTCCTTAGGAAATCCATAGGAAAGTGATGTCACAAAACTTCACCAATTGCCATACTAAGATTCGCCATGTTGATGCTCATGCCACGCTGAATGATGGTGTGGTGGTCCAGGTGATGGGGTTGCTGTCTAATAACAACCAAGCTTTGAGGAGATTTATGCAGACATTCGTCCTTGCTCCTGAGGTATGAAGAAAGAAACAGTGAAAGGTTGTGCATCTCTTAAAACCTTTTTATTTTGAAATTTCAAACTTGCAGTAAAGTTGTGCATGCAGTAACTTCCATATACTTCTTACCTAGAGCCAGTAACTGTCAACACTTGTCCACGCATTCATAATTCTAGTTTCTATCATTTTAAAATCTAAACCGGTGATGTCCAAACTTTTGGCTTCCCTGGGCCACAAAAATAAACTAACACAAGCTGATGAGTTAAAAAAGCTCATAATATTTTAAGAATTTGTGTTGGGTCTCAATCAAAGCCATCCTGGGCCACAGATTAGACATGCCTGTTCTAAACCATTTGAAAGGAAGTTGGAGGTATCATGTCCAGTCATCCTCAAATCTTTAAGCGAGCATATCCTAAGAATAAGGAAACCTGTTCCGTAATCATAGTACTCTTTATCAAATTCATGAAGTATTGTTATAATACAATTAATATACAGTCAATGTTTAAATTTTGGTTATTATCTTGTTAATGTTCTTTATAGTAATTTTTTCACCTGGTGCAAAACTCAATCCAGGATTATACATTATATATAACTGTCATGTCTCTTTAGTCTCTTTTAACATGCAGTAATTCTTCAGTCTTTTGTTTTTTGTGGCATTGACAGTTTTGAAAAGCATGATCAAGTTACTCTGTTGAATGTCTTGGTTTGAATTTCATCTGATATTCCCATACAATTAGATTGAGGTTATACACATAACTTTCACTGCTGCACATTAGGGAGACTCTTGATGTCATTTAGTCTTGTTATTAGTGATGTTAACTTTGGTCACTTAGTTAAGGTGATGGGCAACAGGTTTCACCACTTTACAGTATAAAGTTGATATTTTTATTTTTCTCATTAGTTAGTAAATTGTGGGTGACTCTTTGAGACTGCAAATACCCTATTCTTCATCAAACTATGTACTAGTTTTTGCATTCATTGATTCTTTCAGGAATCAACTGCTAATCAGATGATCAATGTGGTGATCATCTGATTATCTCATTCTGTATTTATTAGGTGACATTTTACTGTAAAGAACTTTGTTTTTTCTTCTGTTAATCACTAATGGAGTTTTTATTTAGTGGATTTATTTAGTTTGTTGCTAAGTTTATGTTGATGTCTAAAATGTCCCAGATACAGTAAGTGTGAAGCCCACCTTCATGGTGTGTGTGTGTTGTTGTTGATTTTGGAGAACTTTGTAACATTGTGGTACAAGATGTTTTGGCTCATCTCGTACTGTCCCTGCTCCAACCCCAGTGTGCGATCAGCTATTTTCTTCAAGGAGCCCTGGTTCTTTTTAGTTATACTTACTGTGAAAGGACCCAGATTTGAAAGGACCCAGATTTATGTTGAATTTGTATTTGTATTGTCTTCCTGACTGATCCAGACTGAGTCACAGCAGGAAACCTGTCTGCATAAGCATGTGGAAGTGGCTCAGTAAAGACTTGCTGATTAAGTGTTTACTGTAGCATTGCTCTTAAGATAATTTTCTGTTTAGGTTAGTGAATCTAATACCCCTATCGTTTTACTGTTTGAATATAAAATAACTCAATTATCTTTGAAAAAACATGAGATCATTTTAGTCATGATTTTTTAGAGGAAGGCTTAGAACATCTGCGATGTAAAATCGTTGATGGGACTTAGGAATATGCAAGGAATCATGTAGGAGATGATTGCCGATTGTAAGTTTACTTCTAGTTCCTTTTTTCCTTTAAAGAAAGAATATAACATTACCTTAGTATAGTACATTGATACATAATCTGTTTTACTAATACTCAGAGCTCTAAGTTACATGTTGGTATCGCTTTTTACAGATGAGGAAACAACTGTAGAAGTTGACTACCTTGTAATTGGCATAGTTGAGTTAGACTCAAGTTTGTCTTATATCTACTGTAGGAATGCATACCTTTTCAGTTACACCACCCTTGAGTACTTGTAGTCTTGAAAACTGGTTTAGGGAATTTTAAACATCTGCTGCAATTTGTAATATGTATTGTTCAAGAAATGATTTGAGGTGTGGACATTGTACATACTTAGAGCTTTATCATTTTAAGTCAAGCCATATATTTGAGTGTGGTTTTTAACAGTTATAATGTAGAACAGGGATTTTCAGTCTTGGTGCTATTAATATTTTGTGCTGGGTAAGTCTTTGTTGTAGGTGGCTGTCTTGTACATTGAAGGATATTTAGCAGCACCCCTGCCCTCAACAGTTGTCAGTTGTATTTCTCAGTATGAAAACTGAAATGTCTGCAAATACTACCAAGTGGTTCTGGGGGTACAGGTGGGTTGTGTATGGGGTATAATATTGCCCTTAGTTGAGAACCACTGGTATAGGGTGATTTGGATTTCTAAAAATCTGCTGAATAAAGTAAAAAATTTTTTGTTGCCGTTGCAGGGTTCTGTTGCAAATAAGTTCTATGTTCACAATGATATCTTCAGATACCAAGATGAGGTCTTTGGTGGCTTTGTCACTGAGCCTCAGGAGGGTAAGTTACTTGTCTAAATTTTTTGATGGCATCAATTAACTTGAAAAGAATATGAATTTCTTAAATGTTTTCATTGTACCCTGTACGAAGTCTGACAGTTAAGTTCGTGAACTAGCCCCTGGGCTTTTATGCTGGCAGCACTGCATGAACAATTTGGTAAGATTTCATAACTTTGGTATGTCAGTGTCTCACAGCTGTGTTTGTATCGGTGTGTGGCAGTGTCTTGCTGAGTGGTGTTCATTATTGTGTTTTTGTGTGCCATTGTGAGAATGTCTGAGCTTGAATTAGAGCAAAGAACAAACGTTAAATTTCTTGTTGAACTTGGCAAGAGTGGAAGTGAAATCAGGGACATGTTAGTCCAAGTTTATAGGGATAATGCCATGAAGAAAAGTAAGTGTCACTGATGAAGCGAGGTCAGGGCATCTAGTAACAAGCAGAACTGACGAAAACACTGCAAAAAATTGTCGAGTTGTGCGCCAAAATAGTTGACTGACTATGAGAAGCATAGCAGACCAAGTAAATATCATTAGAAAAACAGGAAAATCTTCACTGAACATCTTTGCACGAGAAGGGTGTGTGTAAAAATGGGGGGTAGGAGCGTGCCCTCCCATGCAGGAGGCTCCTAGCTTGGTTCCTGCCCTGCATGGCCCCTACCCACCTGTATATAGAATGAAACCATGTTGAAAACTGAGGACGTACAACTATGGAGACTGGTCTGGGCCCTCCCCCTTCTCTCTGTATCTGTCAAAAACTATAATAAAATCTTTAAAAAAAAAAAAAAAGGTTTGGAAGGAGCTCACTGATGAACAAAAGCAAAGGAAAGTCGAACTTTGCCAAGATTTTTAGAGAGACAAGACGATGTTTTGGGCCATGTTATCACTGGTGATGAAACGTGAGTGTATCAACATGACCCTGAAGCAAAGCGTCAAAGTGCACAATGGAAGTCAGCCAATTCTCTACAACCAAAAAAGTTCTGTCCAATTAAAGAGTCAAAACGATATTGCTAACCTTTTTTGATATTTGAAGAATTGTTCATTATAAATTTGTACCAGCTGGACAAATAGTCAGCCAAGATGACCATTTGGAAGTGTTGAAAAGGCTACGTGAAAAAGTTAGACAAAAACAACCTGAACATTTTACCAACAACTCATGGCTCTTGCATCTCAACAATGCACCAGCTCAAACAGCACTGTGTATAAGGGAGTTTTTAGCCAGTAAACAAATTACTATTGGAACACTCTCCCTACTCACATGATCTGGCCCCTGATGACTTCTTTACCCAAGATAAAGGAAATACTGAAAAGAAGACATTTTGATGACATTCAGGACATCAAGGCAATACGACAATGGCTCTGCTGGCCATTCCAGAAAAAGAGTTCCAAAATTAATTTTAAGGGTGGACTAGGTGCTGGAGTTGGTCCATAGTTTCCCAAGGTAAGTACTTGGAAGGTGACTTTCGTGATACTTAGTAATGAGCTATGTAGCACTTTTTCTAGGATGAGTTCATGAACTTGTCAGTCTTGTATAGTCATTAATACCATATTTTTCCGTGTATAAGACAATATTTTTGTTTCAATTGTTAGACCAAAAATTGGGGGTCTTTTACATGGTAGTAACCCATGTATTGATTTCTTAATGTTGGGTTAGAAAATACATGGAGGTGTCTTATATATGGAAAAATATAGTAACTTCTAATTGTCAAGACATATGAAAGGTCTGAGTTTTAAACCTATTTGAAGCTTTAAGGGTAGACTACTTTATGGATATTGGTAGAAGACAAAACTAAGTCAGAAATTGACAGATTATACTCACAGCAATGATAGCATTTTTGCCACTGTCTTCACAGAATATCATTCCAAATGATACTTGTACTGCGGTGAGGTGCATTATAAGCATGAGACCTTCCTGTTCAGGGAACCCAAATCTTTTCTAATGGGCAGTAAGGGTGCCTGCCCTTGGCTCTAGAGGGAGACAGTATTTTCTGAGGTTGCTTGCTATGCCAGTGTCCTTAAAAAAGTCTGGAATAAAAGGTAGCCATTGCCTTATTGTTAGATGTGTAGAAACACAAGAGCCCCATGGAGAATTGCCTCGGAACAATTTATGTGGCTGAGATTCTAAGTACTTGATAATTGTTGTGTAAATACACTGCCTAATTTCATTGACTTATTATGATGAACATTGTGAAAGTAAATATATGTGTGAATTAATAAGTAAGTATAGATTAATTTCTTACTTAGAATCTGAGGAAGAAGTAGAGGAACCTGAAGAAAGACAGCAGACACCTGAGGTGGTACCTGATGATTCTGGAACTTTTTATGATCAGACTGTCAGGTAAGGAAAACTTTGTTCATTTGCCCAGAACTGCATGAGAATTTGGGTTGTCTGGTCTTTTCCCTTTTGTTGGAGGTCAGTCATGTATTTTTGGAATTATCTCGGAAAATAGTAATTGCCTAGGAGAAAGGTTTTGCTTTTGGTGTCTTTGAGCTAACAAAAATCTATAATGTGTTTAATAATATAGATTGTACTATGAGAGTTATTTAAATAGTATCCACCAGTTGCTGTATGGTTTAGTTTTTTTGGGGGTGGTAAGTGAAAATAAGTTTTGTTTCCTTCCCAAGTATTTAGCCCATCAGACCACTACATTAAGTACTTTGGGCGAAATATAAAGTATACAAGGACTTAACTTAAAGATCAGAAATAAATTCATAGAAATTCAGGAATAGTTAAGTAGCAGTAAAGAATTTGCTTAATTCACTCAGACAACAAATGTACAGTAGTATCATAGGGTTTGTTTTGGTTTTTTTTCCTTTTTAAAATCTGTATTTGGAACAAAAATGTGTTTGATAGGAGTAGTTGCCATTTTATATCAGTAACGTTAATACTCAGAGCATGAAGTATATTTTCAGGTGTTTCTCAAGGTGTAGTGTTGAACTAACCATAGTACTCACCTGGATTGTTGGTAGAAAATGATTTTGTTGTACCACAAACCTACCAGAATTAAAATTGCAGTAGGGGAAAACATCTGCAGCTTTAATGTGGAAGTTTAAGAACTATTCTGAATCATAACCATTGTCTTTTTTCTCAAATTCCTTGGCTTTTTATATCTTATGAGTTTTTTTTTTTAGTGGTTAAAACCACATAAGATAAAATTTATCCTCTTAATCTTTTTTAAATGTACTGTATAATAGTGTTAACTACATGCAAATGATTGTGAAACACTAGTTTGTCCAACATATGGCCCAGAATGGTTTTGAATGCGGTCCAATGCAAATCCATAAACTTTCTTTTAAAACGTAATGATGAGATTTTTTTTTTTTTTAGCTTATCAACTGTTAGTGTATTTTATGTGTTGCCCAAGACAGTTCTTCAGTGTGACCCGGGGAAGCCATATTGTTGGACACCCCTGGTGTAACACATCTCTAGAACTTTTCATCTTTGAAAACTGAAACTACTTGGAACAACTCAGTTGCCCTTTCTTTCCTCCCTCCAGCCTATTAATAGTTTTGCCATGTATGGTAGGTAAATTCTAATGGTTTGGGGATTCTAACTGAGAAACAATGGTTTGGTTCATTTTGACCCATTTTGATGCATTTGCTTATGAGAACTCCGCCAGTTTGACTAGTTAAGATTTTTCAATTGAGTACTTTTCTAAAAAGTTGTCTTGTTTTAATAACTCATATGTAAAGGGTGTCCCAAAATTCATGCAAGATTTGAATTTTGCGTCATTTGTGCGGTAAAGTGTTGCCAATGGAAAAAAAGCGTGACAGCCGACAGTTCAGGGTTATTAAAAATGGAGCGCTACATGAAAGAACACCGCGCTTTCATTGTTGAGCAATGAAAATGTGCAATTTTTAATTATAAACCTGTGTTTTCTATCAAAATTACTTTTGCATGAATTCTGGGACACCCTTGATCTTTTTAGGAGATATTTGTGAGTTTAGGTCTCTACAGTTAGTAAATAGTTAGAAATTCCTTTCTAAACCAATGGAGGAAGAATGATATTTATAATTTTCTTGTGAAAGCAATGATTTGGAAGAACATTTAGAGGAACCTGTTGCTGAACCAGAACCAGATCCTGAACCAGAACCAGAGCAAGAACCTGTATCTGAAATCCAAGAGGAAAAGTCCGAGCCAGTGTTGGAAGAAACGGCTCCTGAGGATGCTCAGAAGAGTTCTTCTCCAGCACCTGCAGATATAGCTCAAGCAGTGCAGGAGGACTTGAGGGTATGTGGCATGTCTTCATTTTTATTCTACTTCTAGTTTATTTTTAAAACTGTCTTCTCCTTTGCTGTTTTTAATTTTCCTTTGTGGGCCCTTTTACATATTGGTGGTTCAGGGAAATGTCTTACATATTGAGCCATGCCTCAGATAAGTAAAGTGCATATTATATAAAACTAAAAGTAACTTTTTCCCCCCTTCTAAGGAACCTTGAATACTTTTTAGACCAGCAATTGCAGGTGCTATTTGATTTTATCACCATATCATCAACTCTTCGTTTTTAAAATACTTTATCCTTTACATTGCAATTATTACATGAATTTTAAAACAAGTAATGATATATTAAAAAACAAAACAAAACATAGCACAATAGACTTTCCTGCCTTTTTAAATGAAATCTAATTGAGGATAACTTTACAGTAGAAGTAGAAACAAATAGCTGAAATATAACTACTTTTCTAATTAGAATACTTGATTTTAAAATTTTGAAGCTTTTCAGTTACTCCTAAGTTATATCAGGATGGTGTTCGCTGAACTCACAGAACCTTTATATTTGATAATCTGTGAAGGAATATGTTTTAGTGCTGTATTTATGGGGTCAGTGTTCTTACAATGTCATTTAAGTATATCTTAACACTTAAGTAACTATGTGGTAGGGATTCTACGTATGGGAAATACCTATAAAATGGATAGGGGTTCTTGGTCTCTTCTTCAGCTAGTAGGTAAATAGGAAAGAAACAATGAGATGACTTTAGCTTGCAGGTAGAAAAGTAGGTTGGCTGGATTGAGCATGAATGAACAGTTAGGTGGCTAGTAGTCCTGGAGAGATAATATTTTGAATTAGCGTTGTGGAGAGAAGATAATTTAAGAGTTAAATAGCAGGATTTAGTGATTTTGATATGGATTATAAAAGTGTTCAAGATAGTTCTAAAGTTGCTATAATGGGGTTTTGCTTGTATCATAGTAGTCTTAAGAAATTTTAGTACTAAATTTGTAAATGGGGGAAAGGCATTCTGAAGATACTTAAAAACTCCATCCTGCCTATGAAAATGTGGTGCATATGTTATGTACAAGAAATTGAAAGCTAAGAGCTTTTATGCTGTTTGGATATATGATGTAATCATCTGGTGTTGGTGTTAACCTTAGACATTCTCCTGGGCATCAGTAACCAGTAAGAACCTTCCACCCAGTGGAGCTGTTCCAGTTACTGGGATACCACCTCATGTTGTTAAAGTACCAGCTTCACAGGTGAGTTTCTAATTAAGCTTGTGTATTAAGGCAAATTTACTTGTATTTTATGTCATGTGGTTTCATAGAGGTTTAGAGAATATGGGAACTGATATATTAGGCAGAGGAGAAGGGTACAAGCTGGCGAGAGAGAAAGAAATGCCATTGTTTAATTTGAACCTTATTAGCTCAGAAACTTCACAAGAATTAAAGTGAGCGTGCTTTGTTTTTACACAAAAGTTAACTTATAAATTTTTCAGCTTCGCCCGGAGTCCAAGCCTGAATCTCAGATTCCACCACAGAGGCCTCAGAGGGATCAAAGAGTACGAGAGCAACGAATAAATATTCCTCCTCAGAGGGGACCTAGACCAAGTAAGAGCTCTCAGAAGGGTGACTTACCTAGTTGGGGGATTTAGAAGTGAGAGGTAGTTTGGGTGGGTGTTTGATGTTTGTTTACTTAACAAAAAAATTGTAGAGTTAATAGAATAGCTTGTGTTTAGGGTACAGGGTGGTTGAGTGGAACAGTCACTGAAAAGTGTTGTCTTTGTCTTTCATTGCTGTTTTTCTTTTCTCTTAAGTCCGCGAGGCTGGTGAGCAGGGTGATGTTGAACCCCGAAGAATTGTGAGACACCCTGATAGTCACCAACTCTTCATTGGCAACCTACCTCACGAGGTGGACAAATCAGAGCTTAAAGATTTCTTTCAAAGTAGGTTACTGAGTTTAAACACTAGATTCATTTAATGCCACATTACCCAATAGTAATAAAAGATGAGCCACATATATAATTACTTAATGTGTCTAAAATGTCATTTCAACATGTAGAAATGTGAGAGTTTACACTTTTCTGTGTGAAATTGTGTTTCATGGCATATCTTATTTTGGACTAACCACATGTTAAGGTGCTCTGTAGCCATGTATGACTAGAGGCTATCATATTAGACAGTGTGTATGTAACATTTAAAATAAATGTTTTAATAAGTAATTTGATCATTTATATTTCATTTGCAGAATATGGAAATGTGGTTGAGCTGCGCATTAACAGTGGTGGGAAATTACCCAATTTTGGTTTTGTTGTGTTTGATGATTCTGAGCCCGTTCAGAAGGTCCTTAGCAACAGGGTAAGCAGTTGTACATCTTGATTTTTTTTATTTTTATTTTTTAAATAAGAGTGTATGTTGGCTCTTTGAATGTATTCATCATTGTAACTGTATCATATATAAGGTGTAATGTATTTCAACGTATTTGAGTAATATTACACCATATTGAACTATTACCATCAAGAACTGCATGGGAATTTAGGAAAACAAAACTTATGTCTAAATAACTTAGGTTTTGAATGAGTGAATGATGAGAATTAGATGACTAATAGTTACCAGTGTGCTGAGATTTATGCAAAGTCCTTTTCTTGGGGGAGGGTTTTGGTGTAGGAGATAAAATACAGTGTTTAGCTAAGATAACTTAAGAGCCAATTTGACAGTCTTGGTGTATATAATTATTGTCTGAGTATAACTAGGAGGAGCTTTTATTCTGTAAATTTTCTGGGTTTGGAGTCAATCTACCTGGAACCACTTTTATTAACATTACTGTTAGGGGTATAAGTACTTGACAATAATAGAGGGATTTGTAAAATTGGAATAATTTTAACGAGTTCTTAACTCTTCCCTTTGTTCACATCTTTCATTAGCAGAAAATACTTTTTGTGGTAATAGTAGAGAAGAACAAAGGAATAAAAAATTTTAATTTACTGAGATAAGTGTAGGATTTTTAAAAACCTCTCCCTTTAAAATGAGGTGAAATTCATGCAACAAAATGAACCATTTTGAAATGTTCAGTTCAGTAGCATTTATTAACACATTGTTTTTCAGCCGTTGCCTATCTAATTATAAAACATTTTCATGAAAGTAATCCCTTTGGGGATGTCAGGATTCCTCAGCAGGTTGAGCGCTTGCTTTGCAACCTGGGGGTCCAAGGATCAAATTCCTGCGCCAACTTGTTTGGATCCATATGCTGAACTGGGGTGTGCCCCAGTTCAGTTCTTACCAGGGCCCATGCTGGAGGCCCCCGGCCTAGTTGCTGCCCTGTGCAGCCCCTCACCCACCTGTGGAATGAAACTATTGAAAACTGATGTTGTACAACTATGGAGACTGCTCTGGGCCCTCCCCCTTCTTTTTGTCTCTCTGTCTCTCAAAAATACAATAAAAATAAATTTTTAAATCTGAGAATTTAATATTAAAAAAAGTAAGCACCTTTTTTATTAAGCGGTCCCTCTCCCATCCCCATATCCCCTCTCCCCAGCCCCAAGCAACCACTAATATGCTTTCAGTCTCTGCAAATTAATACTACACATTTTATAAGCTGTGGAGTAGAAACGTTGTAAATTATTCTTTCCCGAAGGTTCTCTAGAATCTGTCATGTTCTCCAGAATGTTAATGGGTATACTGCAAAGTTTAATGTTTTGGTTATAACATAATGTGAGCCTTAATCTGCAAATGTGCATTATCTTTCAAATTGCCCACTATTTTTGTGAAGCATCTCCTGCACAACACTGAGAAATGAGGAGAGAACAGTGGCTAATCTCACTAAGGCCACAGAATAATGAATCCAGAAATCACTAGTAGGCTTTGTGTATGAATCCGTCATTTAGTGTGCAGTATGTCCAGTGTCCAACCTTTTTGGTGTAGCCTTGAATTCATACTTCCTTAGACAGTATAATATTCCCAGTGGGCCACAAGTCTCAGGTCTCATAGCTGGTTTCCTAGTTAATTGCCCAAGATAAAGAGTTTGCTTTATTTAACCCACTTCCCATTTAGAAAAGTTTAGCCTGCTGCAGTGTTCATTTAATTTTACATAAATACTGCTCTTTGAGGCTGAAGTAAATCTGACTGTTTTTCAATGTGAAAATAAAATATAAAAACTGTCCTTGGAGTTATTTCTATACAGAATTTGTCTCTAATCCTAATGTAACAGAAATGTATATGATCAGTATTTAATTATTTTTTTTCACATGTAGGAATGCTGTATTTTCTAGGATTTGACATTTTCAGCGATTGGGAATTAACTGTATTTTGTAGATGGAAATACCACACTACTAAAAAGAGAATACTATAAATAGAATGATGTCATTTGTATCCAAAGACTATGGATATACTAGAGTGATGCAAAAATAATAAAAACAAGATGTTTTATGGTGAACTTTGGGGGTAAGGGTAGGACTGTAGTCTGCAAGTTATCTTGGGGTAAAAGCTATACCCATAAGTGAGTATTCTTCAGGTAATCAGGAAATGGGTTAATGAGAGAGGGCAAGCCATGGCATCTTTATGAATAAGACTTATTTATTTGAGGTAAATTTCCTTAGGAAAAGTGCTGCAAGTGTGTCTGATAACCTTTTTTCATTCATTTTGCTTATCCTCTTGTGCTAACTCCTCAGATGTCTTCCATAACTATGTTTTAAAACTTCTCCAGCCTCAACTTTTCTCCCCTTAATCTTTTAGCCTTTAATAGGATTTTTCTTTTCCCATTGTATCTAGAACATTGTCTGGAACAGTGTTTCAGATTGCATGTGAAGTGGTTTATGTATACAATGTGTATGTATAAAAAATGTATGTGTTGTTAAGTAAAATAAATGTGTTTAAGTATATACATATAAATAGGGAAATTAGAATTAGAGCTCAAAGAGGCTATTTCTTTTTTAATGTATATTTTCAGATCACTCTTTAGTACTTTGGCAATTTCAAATGTAGCTTACTTTTCTCTTACCTCACTGTCTTGGTAGAAGTCTCCCATACTTCTCCCTTCTGTAAGCCTGATGACCATGGTGTTTGACATGCTTTAGATGTAGCATAGTGGTTCAGAGCTTATACCTTCCAGTCAGGATGCCTTGATTTAAATTCGTCTTCCATCACTCATTAACACTGTGACCCATAGGCTAAATAATTAGTCCCTTAACCTGCCTGGCCCTTAGTTTCTTGGTCTCTAAGACAGGTCTAATAACAACCCTCAGAGAGTTGTGAAGATATTAAATGAGATAAAAACTATGAAGGCTATGATACTTCTGCATAGTAAGTACTGTAAGATACGTATTTTAACGAATATTTTAGAAAACAGTGCTATGAGGAGTTGTTCACGTTGGAGTCATTGGAATCTGGAGTAACCCTTTGTTTTCTAGTTTAGTTCTATTGAGTGAAAAAGAAATGGCCAAAGATTGTGTGGATGTATCTTACCCCACATTTTTAATAAGATAGGCTGTCTTTATTGTCTATTCTGTTTTTTGAAAATTCTATTAAGGCAAATATCATTTTGTTAAAGTTACATTTGGATGAGATTAATGTGTACTTTACATTAATATGTGCAGCACAGTCTTTCACATTAGGTGATGATAGGGTTTTATTCTAAGCCTCTCAAGCCATAGAGAAGAAGACAATTCTTATTCTATTTATATAATTCTGTGGGAGAATAAATTTTACTTTAATATAAACACAATGAGAGTTACTAGTGCTGCTGTGGTATTTAAATGGACTTTTTTGAACTGGCCAGCATACCTAACCACCTTTTCATGTATTTGTTAATGGGAACATTACGTGTTCAGAATTTGAAACAAACTGAACTGTGAGAACGTAGATGATTTGTAAGCTGCTGGTTCTTTAATAGCTTTGTTTTACCTTTGCTAGTTTGTAGCCCATGAGTACTGTGTGTAAGTCTACTCACCTTGACTCTTACAGCCCATCATGTTCAGAGGTGAGGTCCGTCTGAATGTGGAAGAGAAGAAGACTCGAGCTGCCCGGGAAGGGGACCGGCGAGATAACCGCCTGCGGGGACCTGGAGGCCCTCGAGGTGGGCTGAGTGGTGGAATGAGAGGCCCTCCTCGCGGAGGCATGGTGCAGAAACCAGGATTTGGAGTGGGAAGGGGAATTGCTCCAAGGCAGTGAATTGCGCTTCACTGATTGTTTCGCACAGCAGTACAAACCCCTGCTCCAGCAGAATGGTGAATTTCTTCAGACACCCTTTGGTATCTTGCAGTATGACCCTGGTTTCTTATAAACTGCTTAAGTTTGTACAATTTTACTTTTTGTGTTAATGGTGTGTGTTCCCACTCCCTCCTTTCTCCTTACCTTTTAGTCCTTCACTTCCAGTTTTGTGGAATGATATTTTAGGAAAAATGGATTTTTAAAGAAGAAAAAAAAAAAGACTGAATTTCTTGCTTTAATTTGCATATGCAGACTGGAGTTTTTTTTTTAACAGCCATTTTCCCAAAGGAATGTGTCTTGTTTATTACTGACATTTGGTATGTTTCATTCATTGGGATATTTCTTACTTGTTTTATACGTGTTTCAAAAGCCTTTGAAAAATACAGGAGTTGATAAACATTTTGAAGGCAGGAAAGACCCAAATTGTTTCTTTGAGAGTCATGACTACCTTCTGGTGTGGAGAAACTGTCATTGGAAAAATCGATAATTTTGATTGTTGCTGGTGTGGTTAAAAACTGAATAATAAAAGGTGTTGTTAGAGTTTTTCCTTTTGATATGTGATCAGAACAATTCTAAAATCAACTGTTTTTGCCATTGAAATTTAAGGATAAGTTTTGAATGCAACTGATGGACTTCTATTGAATTGTTAGGTTATTTTGAAGGACAGTTTTTTCATGTTTAATTTGTATTTGTGAAAAACACAAAAAACCCCAGCCTTTCCCCCAATCCAAATAACACAAAACCAGAGCAAAACTGTTGTGCCTTCTATTTATCTTTGATTTCAGTTTTGGCAATTGTTTAAAGAAAAGAAAAATAAAAAAATAAGTCTAGATTTGTTTCTTCAGGTTCAGAGTATGCTGGGAATCCTCAAATTCCTCTTTCATTTTGTATGTCTCCATTTGTTATGCCTTATTCTGAAATTGAGTCCCAAACTGGAATGCCTCCGAGGACAGATGCTTCTATAGAGGTCTTTTGACCTAAATAGTTCAGCATTTGTATTAAGTTTTATTTTGATACCTGTTCAGAATTTTGTAGCCTATGAGAAAGGAATGTAATTTTAATATTGGACTTTGCTGATGTGCTTGAGTGTCTGCTAATTTTTTTCCCTTTACATCTAGCCATATGGCAAATTTTCTGTTTTGTTAGAATTTTTTTTTTATTGATGGGCATGCAGTGAGTGTTCCTTGGAATTGGCCAATTTTTATTAAAATATTTCTGGAAGAAGATTTAATGTGGCAATATAGTCAGTACTCGTTTTACGTAGTATGTTGTTGAGTGCTGTGTGTGCAGTGGGTGAAGGTTTTGTTTATACATTTTATGAAGCAAGACTTTGTGTGATAACTTGTCATTAATTGAAGGGCAACTAGGTTGTCAAATTTAACTTATTTTTTTCTTAACAGTGTTCATCATTTGGACTGTTTGAGGGTAGTATATGAGTAGGAACAGGAATATTTTGTTTGTTTTGCTATTACTGGGAAACTAGGTTTGCCGAAGGGTGTAGTCTTATACTAAAATGAAGTTTGATGTTATCATTTGGTCCTCAGTACCTTATATATTTGAAAATTGGCAACATCACATAAACTTACATAACTGAGTCACATGGCTGTTTTGGAGATCAGTTTAAGTAATTATTTGTTAACCACTTCATTTGGCCCAGGCCAGTGATAATTGGAAGAAATTCAGCTTGTAATTCTGTAGCTTATATTAAGCTTGTGGTGGAAAGAGAAAACTTAGCCTGAGTTATTTTTGTAGTAACTGCAAGGTCATAAATTATGGGTAACCTAGAAATAATTTTTCACAAGTGAATACTGAACCGTACATTTAAAAATAGGAGTTCTTACTTGGAAGTTTAAGGGCATTAACTAGATGCAGTGATACCCAACTTGGGGTGATTCTTACATCCTAGAGGACATTTGGAAATGTGTGAGATTGGAGAGGAGACTCTCCCCTGGTGTATAGTGAGTGGGGCCAACAATGCCAGATGTTTTGTAAAAATCAACTGCGCTGAGAACAGGGGTAGTCCCTACTGCTGTAATGCACAGTGGCAGAGTAGTGAACTGGAGTTGACTCATTCCTTGGAAATAACTCCTCAGATACATAAAATAAATGAATTAGCCAATAGAAATCTCAGGAATTATATAATATATAGGAACATCTTCAAGTAATCTAATTTTCCTTTATTTATACCCATTGTGTGGTTTTAAAAAAATGTTGCAGAGGTAGTAGCAATATGCTAGATGCTGCTTATAACTTGTTGCAGAGGATTACCATATTTTCCGGCATATAAGACGACCGGGCGTATAAGACGACCCCCCCTAATTTAACAGTTAAAACATAGGTTTAGGCCTATATTCACTGTATAAGACTACAGCCTCGGAAGTGGGGGGGTAGTCTTATACAGCGAATATAGGCCTAAACCTATGTTTTAACTGTAAAATTAGGGGGTCATCTTATACGCCGGAAAATACGGTACTGCATAATCTCAGAAAACAAAAGTTTGCTTCAATAATATCAAGTCAGAATTTGGATGATTGTGGAGTTTTGAATAGCATTGGACTTTCTAAATAGGACTTGGCATCATGGTTGATACTATTAAGAATCCCGATATTATTGTTTACATATTGCTGATGCAATAAACATGATACCATAGAGATATATTCACACAGCTAGAAAGTGAAAATAAAATAGGTAAGGGCAAGATTTTTCTGTAGACAGTATCAGCTTATCACATTCAACCTTTTCAGCTTTTAAAATAAATTTTTCATCTATAGCAATGGCCAGTTCTTTTCTACTGAGCTTAACACCTTTCACCTGTTTATTTACCTAGTGTTGATTGTACTAGCTAAGATTGGTTTAGTTCATTGGCTCTTAGTCCTTTTAGATCTGTTGAAAAGAAATAGATTTGGGGATTAAAAAAAATATGTGCTTTTATGGTGAGATTGGGCTTTATTTGTGTATTCCACTGTTCTCAAATTTTTGAGATATTGCTGGGGAGCAGTGAAAAAGAATTATTTGACTTTTAATGAGCAGGTTACTACTACAGCGTTAGTTGAATTGCACCTTAGTTTTAGGTTAGAAAACTTAATTTTAACAACTCTGGGTTAGGTGCTAATTCCCCAAATAGACAAAGAACTGGTATCAGAGCAGTTACATGACAAGCCCCCCCAGCCATTCATATAGGAACAAGTAGATTGGCTTTCAACACTGATGCTTTTTCTCTAGACCCAAAATGCCTACTTAATGTACATTTGAACAACATATTAAGATAATAGGACATGACCATAATTACTGTGGTATAGTCTATAAAACATTCATAAAAAGGTTAGCATTTCGGTTCTCCATTTCCTTTAGGGTAAACAAGATAAGTGAACATTGATTTTGTAGGGCTTCTTTTGATTTGTAGACTATATGGTAACACAATAACTTGTTCTTAGATTATTTTCT
The DNA here is from genome assembly GCA_004027555.1 of Craseonycteris thonglongyai. NCBI lineage: Eukaryota > Metazoa > Chordata > Mammalia > Chiroptera > Craseonycteridae > Craseonycteris > Craseonycteris thonglongyai. The sequence goes on from PVKE010003537.1 coordinate 60,700, forward strand.
TAATCTGGTTTGATAATGCATTTAGTATAATCTTGAAATTTGGATGATAACAATATTTTTATTATAGCATAATTCAGGTGAGTTTGTAGCTGTTACTGTATGTTTTGTGCTTATAAATGCCATCCTCTGATACTTCATCCCTTATTTGTGAAAACCCTTGTAGAGTGTTATGATTTATTGGAAAGTGTGGCACTTTATAGACAACAATTTGTTAGAATCTATATGGAAATAATCTTTTTGTGAGGTTTAAATTTGTAGACCCTTGTTTATGCTCGAGTGGCTTATTTTATGTTAAACAATTGCATTTGTCAAACCTACTGATCTAAAAGATATCTTTTATATTGAAGTTTTATTTTTGTGCTACTTAAAAGAATCTCTGTAGGAAGTGCATACAAATGACCTTTTAGTTTGGCAATTTTGAACCTTATAAAAAAAAGCAACTTGGACATTTGAATATGGGGTTCTTAGCTTACTGCCTAATATACCAAAAATGGGCAGTGAACAATTAAAGGGAGTTTTTCACAAATGTGTTAGAAACTGTGTGTAGGTTTAAGTTGCTGATAAGTAATGTCCATGTGGCCTAGATAATTTAATGGGTTTTCTGGTTTTAAGATAGTGATACATTTTGGGACTTGTGTTTGTATACTGTGATGCTGAGTTTCTGGGGACCATGGGTAAGCTTGTGAACCTTACTGGACTCTATTAAAGGAGAAACAGTGGCACACGTTAGATAAAAAAACTTTTATTTACATTCTTTTTAGTGAATATGTATCTAGCTCAGTTTTAGTTTTGATTTATGCTAGTATATGACTTAGAAATAAGGTTGTTCACTTTTTTATTATATCACTTGTTTTGAAAACCTTGGAAAGTCTCCCATCCTCCAGTTTCTACTTGAACCTGGTAAATTTTTTAGTTCCCTGTGAAAAGAAAATAGGATTGGAGATTAGTGCCACTATTAACTTACACAAACCATGTGACCTAGCCAACCATAGAAATTCAAATATGTTTGGTACTTTGAAATATGGCCAGAGTCACAGATTCCTAGAGGACTTGCCGTCTGTCCAATGTATCTTAGTTTCTTAAAAAATAAAATCAAGGGATGCTTACCAAAAATTTTCTTTTGAATTATTTTAACCAGTATTTTTCATAAACCCAATTATGGGAAGTTTACCTATAATTTTGGTAGTAATTACAGGGATGATTATATCTCATTTAATCTGGATGTAAACAGTTTTAGCTATTGCTATAATTAACCATTTTGGTTACTGATACTTTCCCCAAGCTTTGATGTCACCTGTTTGACTTAGGATTTGGTTTAAATTCTTAAATGTTTTCATGAAGAGTGTGTATTAACATCAACATCAGTTTGATTTTAGGCCTGTATACACTGTTCAGTGCCTGGCAGAGCCATGTATATATCAGGGTCCTAATCTTTCTTTCCAGTGATTTCTCCCACTCTTATGGAAGTGATGCTCCAGTCATGCTCAACTACTTCTGGTTCCACTGATTTGGCCTTTTAAAATGAAGACATTATACTGAGAAGCTGGCATAAGGAAGTAGGGAGAAGAAAAGGACTTCCTTTTTCAGTGATTCAGTGCACACTTAAGTAAGATTATGTAGAACACACCATATTAAAAATAAATTTATATAGATGTTAGATTTTGAAGAAGAGTGGAGTGGAGGTAGAACTTAGCTGATGGTATGTATTTGTGATTTATATGGAAAAAAATCATAATTTTAAGTGAAAAACAACAATGTTATTTTAAAACTTTTTTCCCATTCTGATTATTACCACAAAAGACAGAAGAGGCTACTAGAATTCTTTGAATCATAGAAAATTAGTGTTGGGAAGGAGTAAAGTAACTTATACAAGCCCTTCATTTTCAAAAGATCAATGACTCACAATTATTAGTACATGGTCCCATATTGGCTTGTAGAAGCCACATGAAGCACCTTGAAGGATCACCAGTCTTGCCCTAAGTTTACTGTAGGAAGCCAGAGCTGTTTAAAGGTCAGGATGTGAGGAGAAAAGGGAAGGGAGCCACATTTTTTATATACGCTTACCCAGTTACTTCTGTAGCTCAGCTTTCATACCCAGGTTTTCTGTTTTCCTAATGCCCCTTTCTACCAGGGGCCTCTTGTCTAAGAACATTAACTTGTGGTCCCCTCAGGGATGGGTTTACTACTAGCTGCCAGAAAGCTATTGGGTATCCTAATGTGTTAATAGCTGAAACTCAGCTGTAATTTTCTCCTAAATCCGTCAGCATTTTGCATTCTGTACATTGTGGTGCTTTTGTCCACCTTGTATTATAACTGTAAGCTCCTAAGGGGCAGCAATTTGGTCTTAGGCCTGTATACCCTGTTCAGTGCCTGGGAGTGCCATGTATATGTCAAGGTCCTATTACTCCTTTCTGGTGATTTCTCCCATTATGGAAGTGATGTTCCAGCCACGCTGAACTATTACTGGTTCCTCTAACAAGCCAGGCATTGCTGACTCTGGGGCTTCAAGTGCCTTCTCTCTTCCCTGAAGATAGACTTGTATCTGCATTCTCCCCATGCCCCCCCGCCCCGGAAACACAAATCCCTTGCTATCAAAGTCATTTTTTTTTTGAAGACCCAGTTCAAGAGCTAACTTTTTTCTGTAGGAGAGAATATTTGTAACAGGAATGTGACACCCCTTTTTGGAGATTGTTACGGCCAGAATCTAAAGTAAGGAACAAATTTATTCTCATCTTTCCTTCTGCATTGTCCCTCCTGTTGGAGATTGTCCCAACCTTCATTAAAAAAAGAAAGTGTTCCTACAGCACTTTCTTTATACCTTTCTCCTAGCTCATAACTTACCCCTTTAACCTAGAATTAGAATGACTTGTTTTACTACCTATTACACCATAAGCTCCTAGAAGACAAGGATTTGGGGATTAATCCCTGTACTCCATTAGAAGGTACAGGGCTCGCATGAAAGAGTCCTTAAATGATGAGCCATTGAGTTGAGTAAATTATGTATTTCTGTTTTCATTCTCAAAAGAGGCATACATATAGAACTTAATTGAGTTAAGTTTTAGGCACTATAGCAGGGGTCTCCAAACTTTTCAGCCCGTGGGCCGCATTAACTATCAAACAGCAGTTTTGGGGGCCCACTACACACTCGAGGTCCAAATAAAAAAGAATCAAAACATAGATGTTTTTAATTATTTAATATTATTTTATTCAGATAAAAAGGTCTCTGTGGGCTGGACGAGGGGGCTTCACGGGCCGCAGTTTGGAGACCGCTGACCTCTACTATTAGCATTGCATAGTAGAGGGGATTGTTGGGAAATTTGAGGAAGGAGGGAGTCACTGGTCATTTAGAGGTACTTCCACCCCTGGTCTGAGTAATTAGTCATCTCTTTGACTGCCAGGCAGAAGAGTTCTATGTGCCAATTTTCATTTCTTTCCACAAACCTACTCCATTGTTCTCAGTTCATGTCATCACCCATTACCCCAAGTCTCTTAAGTTATGTTTTCCTTTTACTGATTCCCCACGTCCATTCTCCACTTAAGTCCTGTCAGTTCTACCTCAACAGTCTCATATCTCTCTTCTCCGCACATAGATAATTTTAGTGGCCTCTCAGCTTCCTTTACCTCTTCTTGCCCCAACCTTCATTATACTCAATATTAGATTCATCTTACTGAAGCATAGCTCGGACTGTATCCCATGTATGTGTTCTATCTCCCCTACTAGACTGTAAGCTCCTTATGGGCAGGATCTGTGAGTCATCTTTGTATCTCATAGCACACATATCAATAAATATTTCTTGAATGAATAACATCAAACCTTGTCTTAAGTGAAATGTTTTCCAGGTTATATGTAGGTTTCTCTCTGGGGTAATTTGAACACTTCAGAAGTTCTCTTGCATAAAGTTGGTTGAATAGTAATAACTATGAACTAAACACAGAGAAAATTTCAGAAAACTTTAATTTTTTTTTTCAGTGTAATCAGCATGGATATGTGTGTATGGATGGTTCAATAAATATATTTTTATATACATGTATCACAGAAATTTTACATTCCATCTTCAAACTGCAGAAATAGGTTATTTTTACAAGCCAAAAAATAACTGCCATAACTTTTATGACATGCAAAAAGGGAAGAGTAAGGGGCAAAGGGGATTTGGTTGGTCAAGGTTAAGAGTCCTGTAAGAAGTAAAAATGTTACATTAAGGAAGCGATTGCTTAATACGCTGCTTAAGGTGGTAGCCAAACAAATCCTTAACTGCAGCATTAAGGCCATACCAAGTTTATACATATATACAAAGGAATTTCCATATAAAAGACATTATCACATTTTCTTCTGGGAAAGGAGGAGCTTTGTGAGTAATTCTGACCCAGTTTTCCAAGCCAATTAAGATGTCCTCAGGCTACAAAAACTTGCTTATACTTTGGCTAGCTGTCAGTTAACTGCTCTGGGCTTGTGACTTTTTGTAGTCTTCCTGTGTGGTAGTATGAATCATCTTGAACCTCTTCCATTGTAGGTGATCAAGCACTTTGTAGCTTAACTAACACTGCCCAGCCCAATACATACTTTACATCTTCCTAAAATATTAGTATCACAGAATTGTAACTTCCAGTTGTTTCACCTGTAACAGACTGACTCCCCAGCCAATGCTGGCATTGAAACCTGAAGAATCATGAGGTGTGTTTCTGTTCTTTGGGGTTAAAATAACTGAATAGTAGTAATAGGTAGGGGTAAGTAAACAAAGTGTGAGAAATCAGATAATATCCCCTGGAGCTGTTAAAAGTTACTGAATTTTTACCCCCTGTGTGTTGTGTCATTTAAGTTGGCAGCTACCCTTTTGGGAAAAAGGAAATGTAAAATCACTTGCAGAAGAATCATAACATGGGATTTGCTTTTCTGCCTACTCATCAAACAGGCAACTTTTAAGACAAAGGGCAGGTCTTTTATGTAAGTATCTAAATGAATGAAATGGGGAAACAAAGGGTGAGTCCTGTGGATGTGAGACTTCCAGTTATGGAGAAATCTTTCTTTGGCAAGGTTGGGGTGAGATTGAAATTGCACAGATTGTGTTAGCAGAAACTGGCTCCTCTTAATTGATAATCCTGAGTCAAAAAACAATTTTTTTAAGTTACTATGCAAGTCTTAAGATATGTAAATAAAATACCCCTTTACCCAGTAATGGTGCTATTGTTTGGTAACTACAGCTTATTTTTAGAATGTTTTAAATCAGTCTAATACTGTTAGCTCTGAATTGGATATCAGCAATAGTCCTTCCTGTTCATCCCCAGTTCTCTGTGGGCCAGTTTCCAAGTTTGGCTCCAGCATGTTCATAACTATCTGCCTGGTAACTTGGTCTCCTCCCATGGGTTGGTTCCCTGGGACAGTCACGTTTGAGAAAGAGGTCTCTGGAAATGGTCTTGGGAGAGAACCAAATAATTTGTGATTTGGAAGCACTTTAGTATGTGTGAGCATTTAGATGGTGAGCAATCACTGTCCTTTCCAATGCACCAGCCACTCTTCACCAAAATAAAGCAAGTTATTTACATTGTAGTACGGTAATTTGCATCAATTCTAGATAAGTGATTTCAACAAGTTTCGGCATTGAGATCCTGACAATGAGACATGGACATGCTTTGGCAACCTTACCTAGAGGGTTTAAAAGTATTAAGGGTTTTTTCTTGGTCACTTCATACATTTCAGGTCTAATTACAGCAGTTGAACATGTGCATTGTGTCCACTTTTTCAGACTTAAGTTGAAAGTTACTGAGGCCCCTGTGCGTTTGTCTTGAAAGTAGAACTTTGCTGTTTTATCTTTTTTGTTTGTTTGTTTTAGAAATTGTACTTTTGTTTGTCTAATACACAGGAATAACACTGGGTAGGCATTTCATGTATGTCCAAAAGACTGCATAGCAAGATGTACTTCTTGGGGATTTAATTAGCTCATTTTAACTATAGTTAGTGCAGAAAATACTATAATGGATTAAGTATTGGAAAATTGAGCCATTAAAATATTAAGTAGTATGAATTTTAAACTCAGTATAAATTTTGAATTTAATGCACTGAAATGCATTGTGGGAACATGGAATTTTTAGTTTACATACTATTCAGGCTAAATAGCATGCTGAGCATGGTACACCTTTAAAATCTTTCATTTGCTAGGGTAGGTAATACTAACCTCTTTCCCCACAATGGTCTTAGAGAATTTACCCAAGAAAGGTAAATCATTCTGAAAGAAACTTCTATTTACATACTAACACTAAGGAATGACTCAATTAGAAACCAATTACTTTTTGTCTTTTTTTTTACATTTGGTATTTTCTTCCTTCATGCTCTTTTTTCTTCCTCCATGGACATGATTTTATACTTTGAATAGAGATGCTCTCCTAAGTTGGGAGGTCATTTAAGATGTCCTTGAGAATAAAAAGGACATGCTAGACTATACTTTTTTTCAGTTCTGTTCTGTTTAGTAATTCAGCTCAACAAAAGATAATTGTATTTAGACCACAAGCTCTCCTTTAGAAATACATGCATTGTGCTAAGGATTGGCTTGCTGTTTGACAAAAGAGCACTAGAAGTAAGTTTTTCAGAATTACTGTAGAATAGTGACCTTGGTGTAGAACCATGACTTTATTGTACCTCTGTCATCCCCTTTGTAGTGCCTACCGAGCACAAACTTAATACTACTTGTTGGGTTGCATTGATGCCCTTGATCTGAATTTCTAGTGGGTGCTATATCTACAAAGATTAAGGAAAAGTTAAGTTCCCCGCTAACAGTCCAGGAAAGTCTGAGTTAGGCTGAAAGTGGAAAGGAGATGGAGTGAGTTTCCATGCCATGAGGAAATGAGTGCCCTGTTGGTCTGTCTGAGAACTGCTGCATTCAACAGAGTCCTGCCCCTTATTCTGCATTTAAGGTTGTTAGGGTGTACTCCAAGTCCATCTTTCTAACCATGCCCACCACTCATTACACTTGAAACATTAATTTTCTGCTAGCTTCATGTTACCCTCCTTTTCTCTGTTACATATTTTCTACTACTCAGTAATTATTTTGGCATTTCTTTTAGTCCTACGCAGTAAGAAAAGAGGCTGTTGTATTCTGATGCCCTACTTTCATGGTACACTGCCTTGCCATAATTGATTTAATAAATAGCGGGTGGATGATGACAGGCAGGTGTAGGGAGGTTAAAAACAAAGCTGACAGAAAAACTGGAAAGGGTGTATATATTTTAGTCCTATGCATGACACTGTTGAGACCTCCGTGAGCTTCCACTTCTAACTCCAATATGAAAGGCTAAGCTGCTTTCTTTGGGCTGAGACATTTTGAAAAATCATCCAAAGGCAAGTACATAGCAGTTACCTGGAGACCTGCACTTGACTTGAGTGCTGCAGTAGGTCTCACTAAATAAATAGTCCATTTTTTTTGCCATTGTCTTACCAGCACCCAGAGCTACAGAGGGCAGCCCTGGCTGTCGGAGCAGTGGCTGCCATTCCTGGCATTGCTCTTTAACAGGGCTCATGGTCCTGTTATGCCAAAGGCCAAGCTTCTGGATACAGCTGAAGAGACATGGATGAGGCCAAGTGGGCCCTAGGAAATGTCGTAAGCCCTGTCCCATGAACTGGTCTGGCTTATAGTACACATAAAGTTAGCCTGGGTGATTGTTAAATCTGGAACAAGAGAACTGGGAGACAAGCAGCAGCATCTACTTAATTTTTTTTTTGGTGGAGGAGGGTGTGTCCATACAATTATCTATAATTCCACTCTCCCACTTTATTTGCAGAGCTTGGATGAGGGGTAGTCATTAGAAGGCCCTCCTTTGGAACATTGGTCAGGCAGCCACTTCTAATTCTCTCATTTCAATGGTGTGCCATCAAGAGGTGTTCCCTTTACCTGAATACCTGCTTGGGGGAAGTTAGTTAATTGTGTTTAACCCTGTCTGTCTTTGTTAACACATCTTTGAATTAGTTATTCAAGTCCCTGTCATCTCCCTTCACTAAATTGTAAGTTGTGTAGTTAGGGACAGTGCTTACCTTTGCTTCATGTGCCTTGACTTGTTTGTAGTAGGTTCTTAGTTGAGTGAAGTTTTTAAAGGGATTTGAGACTTTCGAAAGATTTTCAGAAAAGATCTAGTCCTTGTTTTTGACTCCAGCCACAGCCGTTGCAGGCACAGACGATCTGGTGCAGGACTACAAACAAGGCTGTTCTCCCTGTCCTCCAGGTGCCACCTTTCCCCACCCTGTCCTGGGTAGAAAAGTCAACTCTAAATCCTCATAGACCAAAAACTAAACTTGCAGGCTCTCAGCTTTTTAGGGTGGGCTGTTTTATATGGTTTATGACCACGTTCTGAGAAGAGGAAGACCCAGGATTCTCTTGCTATGATCAAGAAGATGTTTGATTTACAGTCTAGTACAAGATAGCATTCCTTGGAATTTAACGGATTACAGATTACATGCTTGTATGCCGGGATGTAGCTAGGCAAAAAGGTTCATATTTTATCAGCAGTTACAAAATAAGTTAAAAATATCATACGGTGTTTTAAATGGGAAACTACTATATTTCACATTTTGGGAAATAGAGCTTTTTACAAATTGTGACTAAGGTTACAGGGTGAAATAATTTGTTGAAGGTCAAAAACATAAGTATAAGAGGTAAACACATGTCCTGCGTTATTCCAAAACTCCATTATTTATAGAGTCATGTCTGCACTTTGGCAAGGCTTTGACTTGAGCTGGTAAAATAAACATTCAGAGCCTAATGTTCCTCAACTGTAAACTGAGAAATAAGATCAGGGCCATTGTGGGAAGTACATAATTTAAACAGACTGACATAAAATGGATGCTCAATAGCAGTATCGTGATACTAATTTTATTCACAATCAGTTACTAGTCTACATGTGAGTGACAATTTGCAGAGCTTCATGTGGCACCTTCTATTCAAATATCTGGGGGAGAGGGATATAGGTGCTTGATAAGTTGACTAGAATTTAGGTCTTTTCAGTGCATGTACAAGCTCTGAGGCAAGCATGGAGAAATTCACCAGTGAGGGGATTCTTGAGCTGGTCATGAAATGTCACTGTAGGTAGGTGGATTTGGCCTTTTGGGAGTCTGTCTCAATTCTGAAAGGAAGCTCTTTGATGACCTCTTCAGGCAAAGGAGGGAGAAGTGATAAGAATTTCAGAGAGATTGAGATAGGGAGAATGCTTTACAGTTTTCAATGAGGGGTTGGGTTAACATTCTTTATGTCATTTTATCTAGACATTGCACCATGATATGCTTATTATTATCCCCAGTTACATAAAGAAATAAGGTCAGAGAGGCAGTGGTCTTGCTCAAGAGAACCTGCCTTTGGTAGTCACATCTCAGCCTTCTCCCTCAAAGCTAATGCCCTTTCCACTGTACTAGAACCTTGAAAGAGTTTTAGAGAGGAAAGCTGAGAGAATGAGATGTAGAATGGGGCCACCTTAGAGTCTGGGGGAGTCCTCTGTTTTTTTCTTGCAACTAAAGGACAACTGGTGAATGGCCTTTAGATAAACTTTACAGCTAGGAAAACCCTGCAAGCTCAATGAATTCAATACTCCTTTTTTACAGATAGGAAAATTGAGGGGAAAATGAAAGAATTTTACAGTGATTACCTCTATTAACCACTTAGAATATATACTTACCATTCACTGTTTTTATTGACCATCTGTCTAGAGGTCTTTGACTCTTTCAGGGGCAAAGAAGTGGGTGGCTGTGTGGTGATGAGGAACAGGGTAGGAAACGGTTAACAATATGGTTCCCACATTTAATGAGAAATCTGAAAATTTTTTTGTCTATTAATTTTTAAATCTATTAATTTTTTACCTTTGGGAACAAGCAAAAAAGTTTCAGTCTGCAATATTCTCATTAATTCCAGGGCCAGATGAAGGGAGAGTGAAGATCATTTGTCATGTCACCCTGTAAACATTTTGAAGCGATTTCATTTAATAAAGCATACACACATCCCTGTTGGGAAAGACAGGAGCAGTATTTTCTGATCATAAGGAGTGTTGGAGCTACAGGAGTGTGGAAGCAATTTCAGAAACATCATTTCAGGGTGAGGTTTCGTTTGGGGCTGGGGAGTGGAGAGAGCGCCCCGCTCCAGCCATCCCTGTGGAAATATTCTATCTTTTTATTAGTATAACTTAGTGAATGGTATGAATTTAGATAAACCTCCCCAATGGTCTACAGCAGTGCCACTTTCTGTGCCTGTAATGACAGCTGAAGTAATGGACAAATGGGAAAATCTTGCTGGAAGTTTCTTGTTATTTGTATTCTAAATTGGGTAGGGGTGGAGGTGGGGGTGGGGGGAACAAGCTGGGAGGGGACGTTGGAGTCTGCAGGTTTTTTTTTTCCCTAAAGGTATTCACACGTTCTGCTCTGATGCATTTCTTTTTGATTCTCCCAGAGGCTCTGGCAGACAGAATTCAAACAATTGCCATGGGAAATGGGTTACAGCCTCCACAGGACATGCATGCTAAAATGCCAGGGTGGAACGCCCTGATGTTTGATGGCATTCTCAGGTGAGAAGCTGGTCTTAGAGGCAAATCCACCGGTGCCCTGAAATACGTTGACTTTCATAGCAAAAAAAAAAAAAAGATTATTTAATCTTTTGAGGGCCAACTCTTTCCCCTTCATCTCTCCTTACCTGTTCACCAGGAGGCCTGGCGTGGGGGTTCCAAGCCTGACACCGAAGTGGGGAAACAGTGGCGCATTTTATGGCACATGATATACATACATTTTTCTGCTTTTCTTCGACCCGTGAACATAACCTGTTTGGCTTTGGAAACTCCTTTAGCTCTTTTTACAGGGGAGTAGGCAGGCCAGCAAAGGTGAAGTAGCTTACCTGTTTCCGTGGTGAGCCTGAGGTAGCACCCAAACAAGGAGCCCCTTCCCA
>PVKE010003538.1:0-71488 GCA_004027555.1 Craseonycteris thonglongyai
ACTAGAGTTAGAAATTTTGAACCTTAAGAACGATATTTTGCTAAAATCCTTAATATCAGAGGACTTATGGAACATAGTCGACAAAGAAAGGTTCCCATTTTTAAAAAAAGCGGCATATAAAATCAAATCGTTTTTCGGGTCAACGTATTTATGCGAATCTTTGTTTTCAAACATGAATTTAATAAAATCACGATATAGACCTCGACTTACCGATGAGCATCTTAATAATTGTTTGCTAACAGGGTTGTCGTCATACTCTCCTAATTACGAGGCACTGGCCAATGAAATGCAATGCCAAAGATCACACTGACAGATAGGTTTTTTTAATGTTTTCTTTTATGTTTTTTTAAATGATTTTATTATACGTGTGTTTTTTATTTACTTTGTATTATGTTTTGTATATGTTTCTTTGTGTGTATATAATTTGTACAATAAATTTATTATTTTAAAATTATTTTTGTTTCTTATTTTTTATTCTTGTTCAATAATAAATATCCTTAGAAATAGCTGGTGCCCGCTGCCCTACCGATATTTTAGAATGCGCCCTAGGGTATAAAAAGGTTGGGAACCCCTGCCATAAACGCTAGTTGATAAGACTGAGATGGAGCCAGTGCAGTCTCTGATGTTAGGAAGCTCATAGACTAGTTAAAGGAGCAACATTACCAGTGAATTGATTGTACAGCAGCATGCACAATGAGCCAGGGGAGCCCTGCGCTTCAATCCCTGTGGACTCTGTCTCTACCTAGCCTTTGACTCAGTCACCTTGTCTCATGCTCCCTGTCACTGGCCCCTTGCCTGGCTGTAATGCCCTGCCTGTCTTCCTCTGAATGTTCAATGTATCCATCAGGGTCCTGGCAGGATACAGATAGTGTGCTCAGAGGGTGTGGCCAAAAAGAGTTTAATGAAGGGACATTTATAGAAGTATGAGTATAGTTAAGGGAACCAACAGGGGATGGTGAAGCACCCAGTACTGGTGACATCAGGGAGACACTACCCCTAGGCCTAAAGGGCCAGAGGAAGGGCCAGACACTGATGGCCGTGGGGCTGCCTGGCAGGCAGTATCTCTACCAGAAAGGGAGGCAGCCACCAGAACCATGGTGCCTTCCTTCTGCTGGAACCTACCTTGGAACACCAATTGAAATTCTGAGGACAAGGGGATGTGGGTAGTGCAGTTCTTAAGAGGTCAGTGTCCTGGGGTTCACAGATTCAAGAAGAGTGGGGGATGGATTTGGAGGTCACAGTGGGTTTAGAGCAGCAGTCCCCAAACTTTTTGGCACCAGGGATCTGTTCGTGGAAAAACTATTTTCCATGAACTAGGGATGGGAGTGGGGTTGGGGGGAGATGTGCATGCACAGTTCACAATAGGGTTCTCGAGAATCTAATGCTGCCACTGATCTGACAGAGGGTGGAGCTCAGGTGGAAATTCGAGCTATGGGGAGTGGCTATAGATACAGATGAAGCTTTGCTCACTCACCTGCTGCTCACCTCCTGAGCAGCCCAGTTTAGAGAATAACCAACACAACAGACAATTTACTATGCCTTTTTGGTTACAGTCTGGGTTCATCTTTTATGCCTATCCCTCTGACCTATATCCATCCATCCACCCAACCATTCATCCTAAGAACTCAGTGTATACTTAGTTAGATTCTGGGAAGCTATAGAAGTAACAGTTCTTGTCCTGAAGGAATTCAGTTCACTGTTGATATTCCCAGCCCTGCCTCAGCAATCAGATCCTGGTATTCCTGGCTGTTTCTGTGCTTCATCATTATGCCCAGAAAACAGTGACTATTAGCAATTGTAGGTCCCTGCTAATAAATATTTCAAAGGTCCCAGTGTTGACGAGGACTCTTTCACTCACACGTGACAGAAAACCTAATTCAAACCTGCCTAAGTAAAAAATAAAGCAAAACAAAAACAAACAAACAAAATGTCATTTTTTGGCTCATGGAATTGAAATGTTTTAGGGTATTCTGGCTTCACACTTTGATTCAGAAGTCTGATTGCTGTCCTCCAAAGTGGCCTTGTTGTCAAGTTTCAGGAGGTAAAATGATAGTTGCTAGCAGCTCCAGGTCCATCTTCTTCCAGCGTAGAGAATAAAGGACCTTTCTTCTCATAGACCCAGCATCTCTCAATTTTTGGAGATGGGACTGTGACTTGTCATGAAAGCCAGGCCACTGTGATGCACCCAAGGACAGGAATGAGTCACATGCTCACCCTCAAGCCAGGGGAGAGCTAGCTACCATTGGAACTCCACGTACTAAGAGATAGAGAAGGTGGATGCTAGATGGTAAACATAAGGGGTACTAGAGGCAGATGACAGTATACCTGAACCTGCTATGAATAAAGTATTTGTTATTTAATGCTTTCAAATCTAAGCCTAAATTAGATCAGAGATACTTAGGATTTTTAGATTTTAATTTTGTCTTTAAAATGCACCTGCCTATTCAATGTTCTCTCTTTCTCACTTGCCTTCTCTCCTTTAACTAAAACTAGAGCACAAAAGACCATCCCATCCTACACAAAAGATATTTTAACATAATGTCTAAAAATAAAAAAAGAAAGCTTTAAATGTGCTATTTGTGTGGATTTAGCTTATAGTAAGAAAGCAGTAAGAACAGGGCTCATTTATTTAACTATTGTTTCTTCTGGCTTTTTGAAGTAGAAATCTAATTTTTATACTCAATTGATTTAGCATTAAAGGATCACCATAATTTGCTCCCATTGGTCATGCACTATAATCCTAGTGTTGTATGAACTTTAGAGCCAGACAGAACTTTTGGCTGATACATTTAAAGAACCATATGCATTTGGTCCAATCATTCATCTCTTGTATGCCTTAATTTCTTCATTGAAAATAGAAAACATAAGTACCATCTACCTACCTATCTACCTACCTACCTATCATCTATCTACACACCTAACTATCATCATCACCCATCTACCTATCTCCTCTATGCAACTATGTGTATAAACTCATTTAATCCTTCCTACAACTCTGTGAAGGGATATGATACTTGTTTAACACATGAGGAAACAGGCTCAGTGAGAGAAATAATAAGTTCATGTTCATATAGTTTGTGTTGGTGGAGCTATAGGTTAACCATATTTCCTTAAGACAAAAACAGGATATTGGAATGACAAAAACTGGACAGGGTTATGTAATATTCTATATTCATGAAAAAGTAAGATGATAACAAAAGTCTTATTACATGAACATATTGAGCTAACAATTATCCTTCAGTGACAGAACTCATACAAACATTTAGGTAGATGTAAAGGGAGTCTGTATTTCACCACGATGATACTATGAATATTTTTTTGATGAAGTAATCTTTTGCAGCAAATTTCAGTCATTCAACACCTTATCAAAAAACTTGTCACACTCCATGATATATCTTTGTTTTACAACTAACATAGCCCTCATTGTCTTAACACTTAATCTAGATTTCTCCTTTGACCACATACTGTTCATAGTAGAAAATATTCTTTCAACAACTGTTGTACTTTCTGGAAGACAAAGAATAAACCCTACAATATTACAAAGGTCTTGAAAGTCTAGGTATTTTGTGCTCACTTCAGAAAAAGTTTTACCCATCTATCATATACAGAAATGTTTTCTTTATTCTGTGTATCCAGTTGCCTCACAATTGTGTATTTTATGAGGGTCCAGTGATCGAATTCTCCTATTTTTGTGTGTGTGATGAGTTCCTTGTTCATGCTGTCCTGAATTTCTTTCCATCCAGCTGTCTTCCTTAGTAGTGTCCACTTTAACTTCTCAGTGTTTCCTATACCGCATTTCTACTTGCTGATATATTTTAAGCTGGGTTTATGGAAATTCTCAACTACTTCAAAAAACTTAGCCTCACTAATTTCTCCTGAATCTACTAACATTTTCATTTGTTTTTTGACATCAGTAGTTACAAACACTTCATTTTTTCTGGACTCTAAATTGTTTACAAGATTTTTAATGTTTATGGCTACTTCTGTAGCTGAAATATTATCTTTTTCAATTAAATGAATATAAATTTGGAATGTAGACACTTGATCACTTGCATATATCAATAAAATACTTATAAAATGTCACATGAACAGTAAAAAAATCTGTATGGCATACAACACTGAACACTCTTATGTAAGACTGCAGTAGTTGGACTGCAAAAAATCACAAACAGGGGAAGCTGGGATGGCTCAGTGAGTTAAGTGCTCACTTTGCAGACCCAGGGACTGAGGATTGAATCCTGGCCTCAGCCCATGCAGCCCCATATGCTGAACTGGGGTGTACTTCCCATGTGGGAGGCCCCCAGTTTGGTTCTTGCCCCCCCCCCCCCCCCAGTTCAGCCCCTGGCTCGAGGAGGCATGCTACCCATGCAGGAGGCCCCCAGCCCAGTTCCCACCCTGCACGGTCCCCGTCCACCTGTGTGGAACAAAATCATGTTGAAAACCAATGACGTACAGCTATGGAGACTGTTCTGGGCCCTACCCCTTCTCTGTGTCTCTCCCTGTCTGTCTCTGTCAAAAACAATAAAAATGGGGAAGCTGGGATGGCTCAGTGGGCTAAGCGCTCACTTTGCAGTGCCGGGGACCGAGGATCGAATCCCAGCTCTGGCCCGTGCGGACCCATATGCTGAACTAGGGAGTTCCCCCAGCTCAGCTCTCTCTCTCTCTCTCTCTGTCTCTGTATCTCTCTCTCTCTCTCTCTGTCAAAAAATAAATAAATAAAAACTTAAAAAAAAAACAAAAAACAAAACAATAAAAATAAATCTTTTTAAGAAGACACAAACATACATCAAAAAGAAAAAAAAAAAGAAATGAACACCTTGACTGTTATCACAAGCCAGTATATGCTAATATTCAACCAGAGAGTTCTGCTGTAATAAAAAAAGAACTAACAGCCTGTTAAAATGAAATATGTGTCTAAAAAGTCTGAATCAAACTGAATGTAGGGCAGAAAGAATCTCTATGGGCAGAATGATGGTAGAAATAACCGTAAGACTCACCGTCACTGCATCCCATGCTACTAACCTGATAGAAGCAAACAGCCAGGTGAGCCTATTCAGTAGTTCCTATTCATCAAGACCCTCCTGGCTCCCACACGCTGAATGGGTTTAGCAACCGTCTCTTGAATTCCCTGCTACTGCAGACAAGCAAGGGTCAGCACCTGATCTGGATAAAATAAATGGAACATTTCATCACACTAGTAGTTTTATTGCATGCATTGATTAGCATAGAGCCTTATGATAAACAACCCACATTCAGTTTTTTGCAAAAAAATTAAAAACAGGACAAAATTAACATAGTCGGACTAGACGTACTGTTTTAAATAGGACAGCAAACAATGGTACTGTCCCATTTCAAACGGTATGTATGGTCAGCCTACTGACAATTTGAATGTAGCCCAGTGAGACTAGGCTGACCAGAATGTAGCCCAGTGAGACTAGGCTGACCATACATACCGTTTGAAATGGGACAGTACCATTGTTTGCTGTCCTATTTAAAATGGTACATCTGGTCAGCCTAATATTAAAATGACGGGATGGTCTGGAAATATGAAAAAGAAAAAAAAAAAGAAAGGGATAAAACAAAACAAACGGTACTGTCCTGTTTAAAATGGTACATATTGTCAGCCTACGGAACTGGAATTTAAAACCAGGTCTGTCAGATTCCCAGGCCTATGTGCTTAGCTATTGTACCAAACTCAGTTAAATACCTCACAAGGAAGAGTTGTGAGAATTTGATGGTATAGTGAACTTAGGAAGCCTAGCATGGTGAAAGTCCGAGGCTAGTTGGGTGCAGAAGTCTGCAGATTCATTACAATATGGTGTGATGAATCTAAGAGTAAGCATTTCTCCAACTTGCTCAGTATCAGCATAATTTGAATCCTGTGTGCCCTTACCAGCTTTGTAGACTTAAGCCACTTAACTCTTTTAACTGTTTCATTTGTAAAAAGGAGATGCTAATGTCTAGATTGCAGAACTGTTATGACCTTTAAGTGAGACTAAATAGTGTATGTAAATTCCATTACCCCTTTCACTTCCACTTTCCATTCTCATCTCGGTGGCTTCACAGGCTATGAAAGAATTTGAGGTTATAGAAACCTGTATTAAATTCTAACTTCTTCATCTGCCAGGTGTATGATGATTCCATGGTACATGGACTCTAAGAAAGTTGTT
The DNA here is from genome assembly GCA_004027555.1 of Craseonycteris thonglongyai. Lineage (NCBI taxonomy): Eukaryota > Metazoa > Chordata > Mammalia > Chiroptera > Craseonycteridae > Craseonycteris > Craseonycteris thonglongyai. Next base: position 6,171 of record PVKE010003538.1, read on the forward strand.
TCTTTTATTTGTAAAGTGTATGTTCAAATATATACTCCATTGGGTAAAAAAAAAAATGAGCTTCTGTATGTAAAGTGTTCCTCACCTCCTCCTTGCCTTACCCATTCTTCAAAGTCCATATAAAGTTAAAAGAATCAAAATCAGAACCCCACTTTCTTTATCTTTTTTTTTTATATATAACAAATATTTACTTAGTATCTACTGTAACTAGTTCTAGAAGATGCCAAGGATATAATGGTAAACAAGATGGATTCAGTTCTTGACTACAATTTATTGGAAGATCCAGACAATTAAACAAAGTTATTAAATATAAGAGAATGTGATAAGTACTATGATAGGGAACACTGGGTGATATTTCTCCTCCATATAAAACACATCTCTAATATTAATACTGTCAGAAAGATGATAAATAGGGAATACTCTGGCCCTGGAGGTGTTTAAGAGGGTTTTGGGGCTATTGCAGATGTGCCAACCATTACCATTGAAATCCTGTCTAAGTTTTAACTTCAGTGATCATATATGTCTCTATAAATTTGTATGTCTTTATTCATACTCCTTGCTTCTTTTTACCCTTTCTATCCTTTCTTATCCTATCTTTCCCTTTCTTCCATTTTCAGTTCTTTTTTTTTTTTTTTCTTCTGTGAGGTTTTTCCTAATGACTGCCTCTCCAACCTACATCAGTCTTCCAAATTCTTGTATTTATTTCTGTACCACCTCCTGTATTGATTATATTTATCAAACACAATTCTAGAGATGTAGGAAGCACTCCATAAGTAAAATAGCAGCACTAGTAAGTTAAAAAAAAAATCAGATAATAGAAATGTTTAAATAATAGAAGGATTTATTACATTGCTGTAAAAATTCTGTTTTTTAATGTCAGGGATTTAAAGCTACTTAGTAAGAGCTACCTTGTAGGGTAAGTAATATAATAGGGTGGGATGTGGGGATTAGTCTTTCTTTTTTTTTAATTGAGAAACAAAATTTCCTGACATCTCTTGAAATAACCGGGGGTATCTGGGAAGGCGACAGAACCCAAATTAAGAATGTCAAATGCATTTTGCTCATGAATATTTTTAGTTCTGTGTTGTGTAGCAAGTCATACTAATGGATTTATTTACATGTAACTTTGTGTTTCCTTTTTCTCTATTTTAGATGGAACAGATTAAAAGGGCAAATAAACTGTTTACCAATGATTGTATATTTCTGAAGAAAACTTTGAACATCCCAGTTATATCAGAGAAACCTTTGCTGTTTAATGGACTTAACTCAATAGATTCTCCAGAAAGTGAAACTGTTAATAGCAGTTTTTCTCATGAAGAAGGGATAGTAACATCTGGGGAAGATGTTTCTCCTCCCAGTCCTCAAGAATCTGCTGTTCAGCCTGTGCCGCGCGAGGAGGTGTCAGCCAGAGATTTCCTGCAGAGACTAGACTTACAGATTAAGTTATCAACTCAGGCAGTCAAGAAGCTAAAAGAAGAGAGCAGGTAAAAATACTCTGGTAAAATGTCAGAGGCTGAATAAATTACTCTTAAGATGTTTTTACTTGGTTAAAAAAAGTTTTTTATTCTTTGCTTTAAAAACTGTATTTTAATTTCAGAAAGTTATTTTTAATATATGGAGTCTAAACAGAGCCACTGAATTCTGCCTAAGGCTTTATCTATTGCAATGCTTTTGTCTCTGTTATTTATTATAAAAAGTGTGCTTTGGGTATGCCAGAATAGCTCAGCTGTTGAGCACTTTCCTCACAGTTCCGAGGTCTGGAATTCGATTCCCCGCCCTGGCCTGAGCAAACCCCTATGCTCAGCTATAGTGTAACTGGTAATCACCAAGCTGGCTCAGTGGCTAAAGTCCTTGTCTCCCATGTAGGGGGTGTGGGGCAGAGGACTGGTTTGGTTCTTGCCTGGCATGACCCCACATCCACCTGTGTGGAATGACACCATGTCACAACTAATGATGTACAACTATGGAGACTGCTCTGGGCCCTACCCCCTTCTGTCTCTCTCTCTCACCTTCTCTCAAAAAGACAAACAAAAATGTTTGCTTCTTTGCTTTGATAACATAGCTGTCCAGCTAGCAATTCTGTATAACAGCCAAGTAGAGACATCTAGTTGACACCTTCAAAGGAAGTAATGCCCTAGGGCAGGGGTGTCAAACTCAATTAAAACATGGGCTATTTGGTGCAACAGGCAAGATTCACGCGGGCCACATCACATTTGCAAACATCGCCCGAACTGAGCGCGTTTATATATGCCCACAGGCCCCCAGGAAAGGCATTGGGCCACGTGTATACTCGTCTTCAGTAGTTAAAGGGTTAATGAGGGAATTGTGTGTACCGTATTGCCTCAATCTCCCCTAAGCGCTATTTTCTTCATAACAATTTTTTCTATTTTCATTTTATTTCAGAGCATTGTGGGCCACAAAAAATTACCTCGGGGGCCACATGCGGCCCGTGGGCCACCAGTTTGACAACCCTGCCCTTGGGAATACTTATAAAATACTGATCCTTATAAAATTTGTCAAGGACATTGTCCATTATATGTTGTTGGGTGTTTGCTATATAAGATCTCTTGTGAGATCTTTGTTCTTTAATTTGGTACTAGGGCAGACCTTTCTCTCTCCTAGAATTGGTTTTCTTCTTCCTCTATGATTCCAAGAATGGCACAACTTGTGTTTCCTTTTTTTTCCCCCCTGGCTACCAGAAAGCTTCCAACTAAAATTGATGCTCAGTTCAACTACTGTAATATTTATTATAGGTAATATGTTTGTATTTTCTTTCTTTTAGTCCCGATTTCTAGTTTCTATTTTATTTATTTTACCGTATATGTATCCCTTTGTTGTAGGCACCTCAAATCCTTTTGAGGAGGATGTGAAATGTTAAAAATGTAAACAAATATAAGTATGAAAAGAATTAATTTCTAATTTCATATACATTTAGTATATTTTATCTAACCATGATATAAACAAATATAGATGCAAAACAAGTACCATTTTTTATTTTAGTAACTAAGATACCAATAGAATTTAATTAATAAGATACACTCTAATGAGTATTTATATTTCATAGTTTTCAAGGTGTGTACAATATTATAAGTGGATATATTCCTGTACTTCTTTGGTAAATGGATATTAAGTTGTTTGATAAGTATATGTGTTATATTTCCAAATACAGTTTTTAAACACTGGTTTATGCCATATTTCTTTTTTTCAGAGATGAAGAGAGTCTCTATGCAACTTCACTCTATCACAGTTAGCTGATCAGGGAGCATAATTCCTTTGGATTAAGAGATGGTTGTATCGTAAAGAAACCAACTGAAGATTCAAAAGCATCTCTTTTGGATTCTCATAGTGTACATGTTTAAATCACATTTAAAAAGTTCCACCTACTGCAATTGCACTGAAGTGATTAGTTCTCTCTGGCTTTCTATAATTTTAAGTCTGCATTATGGCATGATAACAAAATTGTATTCTAAAGCTCATCACTTTTGTATGTGGTGGCAGTTTTTAGACTTGCTTTTGTATATACTAGTTGACTTAAAGCATCAAAGACTGTTTACATAGTCAAGCTAAAAGCAATGTTTATCCCTTGAGAAATTCTAATTATGTGAAAAACATGGTTGCTGTTTAAGTGATGCTGATTTTGCTATGTGTTTATAACTTAAGTGCTATAGATATATTTCAATATGTATTACATATTCTCTATTAAAATAACCAAATTTTGTCTGCTATTTTGTAAAAAATAAACTACAAAAATCTGAATGAAACAATAAACTATGTTTTTATATTCGAATCAACTTTTTTCAACAAATGAGAAAAAGTTGGCTTTTAAATTATATTTTTGAAATAATGATGGCTTCTCCTCCACTTTAATGGTTTTTATTTTTTTACGTGCAATTTTGAAAAAAAAAAAAAGTTTCAATAACCTAAAAGCAAATTAATTGCAGTTACTAGTACAGTTTACATTTTCATAGTATTTGACTTGATGCATTTCAAATACAGTGAAAACAGGAATATGACCAGAAGAAGAAATAATGCAATGACTTAATACATTGATGAATTATAGTTTCAATTTCATTGGTAAGTCATTTTATACCATGTTTTTTAATCACTGTGTTACTTTGACTTGAGGGTTAGGTTTGTATTCACATTAATTTCATTTGTCTTGCTTTTATTATATGTACAGGTTACAGCACGAAATGTTAAGCAATATATTGTATACAGTTAAATAATTTTTTTTAGTTTCAATTTCTATTCAAATGCTGGGTTAAATCTTTTAAGTGTCCACAAAAAATTCTTCATATTTATTCCTCCCCAACATCCCAAAAGGAGTCTGCTTTCTGTGGGGCAAAAAGGACCTTTGTTTCCCCTACTCTTTCTCTTTTCTCTTTCTCATTTTCTTATCACCATCTTGCTCCTCCAGGTCTTCCTTCCACTGAGCAGGAAACACATATCCTTAGGTGTTAATGCAGCAGAGCTGGTAGAACGGGAACTGCATGGCAGCCCTTGAGGCATAAATGGGAAACAGGAGCAGTCTGCCCTTGTCTTGAATTTCTTGTTTGTTCATAAAGTATATAATCCCTTGTTTTGTTTTTCTTGTTATTTTTCTCATGTACGTATTTTTTAAAAATAACATCTCATGTTTTTATTTCTCTCTTTTTTTTTTCTCATGTTATTATCTGATAGAGGGTGATCTCTTGAATGTGATTTGCTGTTTTCTTGTATCCACTACTACCTGAACTATGGGGAGTTTGTTGGAAGAAAAGAAAACTAAAAGAAAGAAGTAAAGGAAGGGAAAGAGTTGTGTTTGTAAGAAAATGCTCAGGATTCTGTGGAGATTCAGGAACTTTAAAAAATGTAAAGTTATTATGCTGCTTAGCATAAAATAATTTGCAATTTGAGAGTTATCAAAGACATAAATCTAAAAACCCTATCCAAAAGATGTAACATAAGCTGAAAATAGATAGTAAGGCCACAATCTCAAAAACATTTTTCTGAGTATTTTTGCCTAAAGTCCCTTTTAGCAATTTCTAGCCAAAACATCTCTCCTTTTTTTCAAGTTATTAAAAACTTTGAATTCATCATGGCTATGTTTAAACTGTCCTGGACTAGAGTTCTTTAGTCCTTATCTTGCATGTAGACTTACTGATCAGGAATGGACTGAGAGTTAAGAAACCTGAGTTCTAGGAATGCTGGGATAGCTCAGCAGATTGAGTGCTTGCCTTGCAACCCCTAGGTCTTGGGGTCGAATACCAGCTCCAGTCTGTGCGAACACTTATGCAGAACTGTGGTGAGATGGCAGGGAAGGTTCCTCATCTCCCATGCGGGAGGCCCCTGGTTCAGTTCCCACTCTGTACAGCCCACATCCACCTGTGTGGAATGAAAGAAACCATGTTACAACTAGTGATATACAACTATAGAGATTGCTCTGGGTCCTCCCTCCTTCTTCCTCTCTCTCTCTCTCTCTCTCTGTCTCTGTCTCTCTCTCTCTCTCTCCTCTGAAACAATAAATCTTAAAAAAAAGAAAAGAAAAGAAACCTGGGTTCTAGTCTCAGCTTTACCACTTCTTGGCTGTGTGAATTTGAGCATATATATGTATATATATATATATATTTTTTTCAAACTTGTTTTCTCTTTATAAAACAGGACTGATGATGTCCTTTGGTCTTGGTTGTCAATAAGAGCTAATGAATGCCAGTGTGCTCAGAAAGCTACAATAAACTCAGTAACTAAATTTCATATTTTTAAAAATATTGAATAGATTTTAGATCAACTGTAGCCAATGGATAAAATGTTTTAGTCATAGCCAATTTTTTCTCTCTGATGTAGAGTCAGCCTGTTTGGACTACAGGACATGGGTGAAATAGAGTTGGTCATGTTATCAAAGATGACTCATTAAGACAAGTCTGATTTGCCATGCTTTGGCAAGTATAGTTCTAGTGAAGGTGTTTTTCCCTTTCACTGCTCACCAAGGTTTTTTGAGTGTCAGGCATTTTTTTTTCTTTAAAGATTTATTTTATTATTTTTGACAGAGACGTAGAGAGAGAGACAGAGAGAGAGAGAGAGAGAGACAGAGAGAAGGGGGATGGCCGGGCACGGTCTCCATAGTTGTGCATCATTGATTTTTGACATGGTTTCATTCCACACAGGTGGGCGGGGGCTGCATAGGGCGGGAACTAAGCTGGGGCCCTCCCACACGGGAGACTTGCCCGTGAGCTGGAGGTCAAACTGGGGGATGAGAACTGAATTGGGGGCCTCCAGCATGGGAAGCACACCCCAGTCCAGCATATGGGTCCCCATGGGTTGGGACCAGGATTCGTTCCCTGGGGCTGCAAAGTGAGCACTTAACCCGCTGAGCCATCCCGGCTTCCCCATGGCTTTTGTTGTTTAATTTTGCAACTCTAGAGAGGATGGGAGGAGCAGCAGTGGTCTTCTACCTGTGAAAGACAGCTTCTTTTTTTTTTCTTTTGCTGCCTTAGTCTAGATCTTTATTATAATGTTTTTATTGTTAAGTTTATTAGGGAGACGTTGGTTAGTAAAAATTACATAGGATCCAGATGTACAATTCTATAGTACCTTTTCTATGTGTTTACCACCCATAGTTAGCTTTCTTTCTATCACCATATATTTGGCTCCCCCTCCTCCTCTCATAACCCCTTCCCCCCTTACCCTCAGGTAACCACTAAACTATTAACTATGTCCATTAGGTTTTTTTCCTTTGTTGCTTTCAGCTTTATATTCCACGTATGAGTGAAGTCATGTGGTTCTTAGCTTTTTCTGTCTGGCTTATTTCACTTAGCATGATGATCTCAAGTTCCATCCAGACTGTTGCAAATGGCAGTATTTCATCTTTTCTTGTAGCTGAGTAATATTCCATTGTGTAAATGTAGCACAGCTTTTTCATCCAGTCATCTGTCAAAGGGCACTTTTGTTGTTTCCATGACTTGGCCACTGTGAATAATGCTGCAATGAATATTGGGGTATATGTCTTTATGGACTAAGGTTTTCAAATTTTGGGGATAGATACCCAGAAAGGGAATTGCGGGGTCATGTGGTAGCTCCATTCCCAATTTTCTGAGGAACCTCCATTCTGTTCTCCATAGCGGTTGTACCAGTTTACATTCCCACCAGCAGTGTAAAGGGTTCCTTTTTCTCCACAGCCTCTCCAGCACTTGTTACTCCTTGTCTTGTTGATAATAGCCATTCTAGCAGGGGTGAGGGGCTATCTCATTGTGGTTTTGACTTGCATTTCCCTAATAATTAATAAAATTGAGCAATTTTTTATATATGTGTTGGCCATTTGTATGTCTTCATGGGTGAAGTGTCTGTTCAGGTCTTCTGCCCATTTTTCAATTGGATTGTTTATTTTTGTTGTTGTTGAGTTGTATGAGTTCTTTATATATTTTAGATATTAGCTCCTTATCAGAGGCATTGTTTGCAAATATTTCCTCCCAATTGATTGGTTGACTCTTTGCTTTGTTGATGGTTTCTTTTGCTGTGCAGAAGCTTTTTAGTTTGATATAGTTCCATTCCTTTATTTTTGCTTTTACTTCCCTTGGCTTTGAGGTCAGATTCATAAAGTCCTCCCTGAACCCAAGTCCTCCCTATAAATTTAGTACCAATGGAATAACAGCTTCTTAATATTTTCCCTTACAAGTTCCCAAATCTTCACCAAAAAGTGAGTATCAAGTAGGGGCATTTAAAAGACAGGTATCAGAAGGCCATTTGAAGTAGTGACAGCTCATACACAAAGCATTATATTATTTTTATGATTTTCAACCAAAATATGTACAAAAAATAATTTATGTTGAATAACATTTTAAAAGCATTCTTGGGAAGCCGGGATGGCTCAGTGGGTTAAGCGCTCACTTTGCAGCACCGGGGACCGAGAATCGAATCCCGGCCCCGGCCCCGGCCCGTGCGGACCCATATGCTGAACTGGGGAGTTCCCCCAGTTCAGTTCTCTCTCTGTATCTCTCTCTCTCTCTGTCAAAAACAATTAAAAAAAATAAGTAAATAAATAAAAGCATTCTTTAGTTTGTGACATTGCCCATTAATCTTTTAGGAGGAACTTGGGCAACTGTGTGTTTTTACAGGGTTGGTGGTGGTGATTGAGGAAGAGATGCTACAGGACCCTGCCACAGTTCATTAACTGTTTCCTTCAGGGCAGCTCATCTCCCAGGTTTGGTTCACAGGGAAGGGAATGATTTTTATCTATGTTTCTGGCCCTCTTACTCTCTGTTGAGAAAGCTTGACTTGGATCAAGTCCAGTTTAGATAACTCAGATCTAGCATACATTTTTACCTTGCTTTATGTAATGTTGCTGACCTATTTTTTCTTCCTGGAGTTACATGCATATTCCTCCTGATAAAAAAACTCAGTGTCTGAAATGACATCTCGTAAGGACATCTGCTGTGAGGTACTTTGGTACCTAGCATGCTTTGAAAGCAGAACCCCTTAATTCCTCAGGGGGTGCTTATATGTGTGACACAGTGGGGGAAAAGTTCATTTTTAAATTGAGACCATTACAAACTTTTCCAAAGCAACAACTCTCTATAGATCTACAAGGAAATAAGGATACTACATACAAAATCTCAGCTTACAAACAACTTTACTTTTCAGATAGTTTTTATGGCAAGAAAGCTGTGTTTTAACTACTTCTAAAAGGTTAACTATGGTAAATCCAGCACTTCCTAAAAATCCTTGGGTCAAAATAACTTTAATCACAGAATTAGAAGAGTTTTAAGCTATAGTATGTTTTCTGAAACTGGAAAAAATCCTGGATCTTTTGCCATTTTTACAGGCTACTATAAATACGCTTGATAGCATCAGCTTCTTCTTTGTCAAGGATGCCTTTCTCCACGTAAGCATCTGCTTGTTGGTTGATGAAATCCCTCATCTTTGAAAGGTCATAATCTGGAAAATATCATTAGAGTATCATGTGCAAAGATCAGTAAAGAGCAATCCCATTACAGTGATTACCATTAACTAAGAAGCATTTTGTCCACCGCTACCCCACCCGCTTTTTCTCATTGGAAGACATTTTAGATCTTGGTATTTGTGCAGTGCTTTGCTGTTTAAAATCACTTTGGTATTCCCACTGTTTGGAATATATGCACAGGGCAAAAAGCCAAAACCATAACCTGCTTGAACAAACCAAACAAACAAGATCTATGTAAATCATCAAACCACCCACTCAAAACAAAGAGATCCCTAAAGTAAAGGGGATGCCTGTGGCATCTTTCTGAAGGCTTAGAAAGAAACCTTCATCTTCCCTTGACTGTTTAATTATTATATGCTACCTGTTCTAAAAAATTAAAGCTACAGAACACAAACAAACAAAAATCACCTGAATTCTATTAATCATAGGTAACTCTAGTTAGTATTTTGTTCTCTATTTCTCTTTAGCTTTTCAAATATATCTATCTACACCCGGAATTGAGATCACAGTGTATATACAACCTTATAAGTAGCTTTTTTCACTTAACTTTACACAGTGAACATTAATATTCTTCAGAAACACCATTTTAATGGCTGCATACAAGACATCCTATGGCGGTACCAAAATTTATAATGCACACCCCTCATGGTTGGACATGTGGGTCTTCCACATCACAGAGTACTTGGGAGACCTCTCCAGATTGTGAATTGCTTGAGGCTGAGTTTCTTGAGGACAGTGCCATTTGTCTTGGCTGTTGGCATCCCCTGGATCAAAGCCCTGCTTTCCATCAGTTTGTAAAGGAAAGAGAAAGGTGAGAGTAGGGCACAAAACCTCAGAGCATTCCACGGCCCCTTTAGCTAGCCTGAATATAATCTTAATTTGGGTTCCTTGGGCATTTTAAAGTCCCTGGATGAAAAGAAAACTAAGTGTGATGAACTTCTCTACAAGTACCAGGTATTTATCATATCAAGATGAGCTGAGGCTTAGAGAGAGCTATTTCCTCTCCATCAAGGAGAGCTTTTGCTTTCACTAGGGCACAGCCATGAGGATTCAAGAGCCAACTATCAGCATTGAGCATTTTCCAACCATCATCTGATCTTCTCACAAATCCCCATGAGGTAAGCAGCAGTATCCCCATTTCAGAGATGAAGAAACAGGACAGAGGAGATAAGTCACATGCTCAGCTCATGGTAGAGTCAAGTTCTGAACCAGCTCTCAGTAGTCATTGCTTTGACCTCTGTGTGGCCTTGAAGTAGTGAACGTGAAGCACCTAACAGGTGCAGAACAAATGTTCAGTTAGTGCTTGGGTTTTCTTGTGTTGTGTTTTTACTTTCCCTTTATCTCAGGCCTAAAATAGAGATCTGAGCTGAACGTACATTTTGTGTGTACTCACGAGCTGATTCCTGGCTGACTCATAGGGCAAAGAGGCACCTCTTGATTACCACTGGTTCAAATTAATACTCATTCTTCAGACTCGGTCTCAGGTCTACATTTTTAGTGGGACAAAAGGCAGACTCCCAAGGACAGATGTGAAGAGGGCCAGGAGATTTGAATGAACAAAAAAGAAAACACTGTGCTTTTTTTTTTTTTTAATGGAAAAACTATCTTGACGACAGAGCTATCACTGTGTGCCAGGAAAACCAGCCTGGTGCTGAGGAAGAGCTGTTTGGTGGCTGTTCGCATACACAAGTCAGTTAACACCTTGCGAATCTTAAAAGGGGTTTTAAGGTTGTTAGAAGAGATAAGGGCTGCAGTTCACTTTTAAAGAATGTACAGACTTCTTATTTATTATAAGGCTGTGCAAGATTTTATCATCATCCTCTCTATCACAACAGATGGACCTTTCTTTCCTGGGTTTGGGAAGGAGATTCAAATCCCCCATCCCCTGCCAAACAAAGGGCATCAGCAGAGGTTAAGGAAGGTCAGAACTAATAGTAAGACTTCCTGTTCATATAGTTGCAGCCGCTGCACCATCTGAGCACCTAGATTCCCACAGGCTTTGAGAGATGACCCAAGTCTAGTAGAGCACATGTGAAGGCAGGGGAGGAAGAGCTCTGCCTTCAGGGGGGTGTACCTCATATCACCCTCACTTCCTGGGGGCCGACGGCAGAAGCAAACTCAACAGTGTCATTCTGAGGTTTGCTCACAGAGCCGTGGTTTTGCAAACACCTGAATTTCACACTTCACTAGTTTGGTCTTTTCTGGAAGTGGAAGATTGAATTGCAGGATGTTGCTGGTTATGACCAGGCATCTGATTTGTATGTTCACCAGTGAAAAAAATAGCATAAATGCTCCATATTGTTGGATCATACATTTTACATTGGTTTTGTAATGCATTTTGGCACCTACCTAAACTATATTACACAGATTTTAAGATAAACATTTTTTTATTTTAAAGTCTTCACAGTCATTAATGGCATGTTACAATTTTTCTTTCTTAGTGGTACATGAAACAACGGTGCATTTTCTAATTAATGACACATTTGAGGAAATACAGTTCATGTCAATTTATTTTAAGATTTATTTTATTGTTTTAAAGAAAGAGAGAAAGAGACAGAGAGATAGACAGAGAAAGGGGAGGGAGGTTCATGTCAATTTTAATGAAACTGACAGACTGGAAGCTCACCTCATGTTGAGCCAAATAAAATGAATATGTGTGATCTGATCATTGTTTCCATCTTGCTCAACTTATAAGACCACAGGCTAAAGGGATGCGAAAATACCTCTTCCTCCCATTGTGCTCTAACTCTGGTTCTCAAACCTGCTGCAGGGTGGAAAGATGAGGGGCTCAAAAATCCTGATGCCTGGGTCCTGCCCCTCCCGTTTCTGATTTAGTGGTGCCACCTGGGCATCAGGATATGCCGAAGCTCTGCGTATGATCTGAATGTACTTTAAGGTTTAAGAAGCACTGCTTGTCTCGTTTTAAAAGCACCACTTTGCAACTGCTCTGGCCAGACACCTTGGAATCATACTAGACTCCTTTCTCCACATAGCTCTCGAGTTTCTTCCTCCTTTTTTTATTTTCTATGTTTGCCTTGGCTTAAGCACCATCATTTCTGTCTAGATCGCTGTGTCCTCTCTCCAGCATTCTGAGGTCTTCTTTTTTCAATCTGTAACTACAGATAGGTTTTCCAGTTCTTAACTGAGTTCTCGAGGCTTAAGTAAGCCCTAATTTAGGCTGATCTGGCTGAAACGAACCTCCTTTGCAGAGCATACAAGCCTTTTTGTGACCTGGCTGTTGCCCGCCTTCCCCGCCCTGTCTCTGGGTCCTCCCTACAGAAATTCCAGTGTTCCTGGGAAACCGCATGACTCCAGCTCCCAGAATGCATCACTCTTTTCGGTCTCTTTATATCTTGGTACATAGTGTTCCCTCTGCCTCCCTCTCTCCCGACTTAAATTTCCAGTGAAGGCTTTCGCACTCCCTTTCTCCCTGTGATCTCTGTCTCTGTAAGGAGATGCGATCCCTTGTCTCGCCTCCTTTGTACTACCACGCCTGTCTATGTTAGCACCAACCAGGGCCAGCAGTAGTTATTGATGCTGGGAGCAATCGGGGGCGCTGGGGCTGGGGAGGGTGCGGTTACATTTTACTGTGCTTCACATTTCTGGCACGCAGAACAGAACCTAGTTCTATGTTTTCGGGAGTGAGTGCCTGCTTTTGTGACTGCAGGGTGCACCTAATATGTGCTCAGAAAATGCCTTTGTTTAAAATACCCCAAGAAGAGTGTGGGGGAGTAGGCTAAACAAGATTGGCAAAATGTTGATAATTATTGAAGGTGGGTGATATATAATAGATGCATGGGGATTCATTATACGATTTTCTCTACTTTTGTTTGATGTTTTTCCATCATAAAATGTCAAAGAAAAGGAAAAAAAAGCCTTTCTTTGAAAGGCTGGTGTGAAAAATGAGACAAATGGAGGTTCTGTTCCCTTTTGTATCTGAGAAGAGCTGAAGTCTTTCTGGGCTCTAAGAAGAGATTTTGGTCCGATTTTACTGTGGGAACCTTTATTTGATAAGAGCCCCAGCCAAATGGGTGAAGTTTGTAATTTATAACCACACTAAAGCCTTACCTTCTTTATTTCCTTTTTTGTTGTGTTTCTTCAACCATTCTATATTTTTTCTGATGGCTTCCAAATAGGCTTCTGTTTTCCCTGGAAAAGGCAGAGAACCCATATCAAACATTCATAAAATACCACTGCATTTCATTTTTTTAAATATATTTTTTAATTTTTATTGTTTGAGAGGAGAGAGAGAGAGGATAGGGGAGGGCCCAGAGCAGTCTCCATTGTTGTAGATCATTAGGTCTGACTGGTTTTGTTCCACACAGGTGAATGTGGGGCTGCATGGGACAGACACCAAATCAGGGGCCTCCCACAAAGGAAGTGAGAACCTTCACTGCCAAGTCACCACAGCAGTTACCAGATGCACCACAGTTCAGCATAAGGGATTGCATGGGCCAGAGCAAGGAACTGAACCCCAGACCTCATGATTGGGAGGCAAATAGTCAACCACCGAGCTATCCCAGCACCTGCTCACCCCCATTACATTTCTTTTTAAAGAACATACTTATGTTTAAAACAGTAAGCAAATATTGGAATTATCAAGCTCTTGTGAGGTGGTGTCCTTAACAAGGTTGTGTGCATATTTGTGTAGGGTGGCAGGGTCAAGGAGAGTGGGTAGGGATAAGATTCCAGGATAAGGGACCAAGCTGTTAAGTGGCAAGGAGCCAATGTCCCCCTACACAAATAACTACAATTTGATATCCAGGTAGGGAAGAGTTTTAATTCAACTCAATGGATGGGTGGGGTCCTTACAATGCTTAGATTGGGTCATTTATGATTAGGGATGGTTCTTCCAAAACGAGGGTCATTGTTAGGTCAAGACCTGAATCAGAGTGACAGACACTTAAAAGAATTCACCATTAAATTATGCTAAGTAAGTTCAAATTTGTGGCTTTGTGTAAGTTGCTATGCAAGTCTTCTGCCCAATTCTGGTAGGGAGTATGTAAAACCCAGATGAAGAGATGACCTGGGCCTCATTTCAACTCATTCTAGTAAAATTCCCCTGGATGTAAAATGTTCTCCAATGAGCCTCAAAGGTGGCAAGAAAATGCCAAGCATCACTGAAGTACCTACTGTTTTATGGCCTCTGCACACCTTGTTGCCTGAAAGTAGGTATTTTCATCAACTTAGAGATGATGGAACTAAGGTTCAGGAGGCCACACAGGAAATAACAGAGCTGGAATTTCAACTCTGTTCTTGCCAAGTTTCTGCTACCTGCACTAGCTGAGAGGCAACACCTGTCTTCAGACAGGAACACTGATGTATCCATCCTCATTCTGTCTCAAAGAAATCAACCATCCTCTTAACTTAGCGAGGAGGTCCCCAATGCTCAGAGTGTCTGCACCAAGAGACCAGGTGGCCTGGAGAGGACTAAGAAAAGAGGCTTTCAAATTCCAGGGCCTCTGCAAAACTAATGGCTGCCAAGGTTAGGTGTGGTGAGCATCTATTCTGCGCTTCCTTCAATCTAATCTACTGCACAGACCTCTTGGATGAACTACCTGTACGGTTGTGCTTTTCATATGCCATACATGGGCTGTGCCTTGTGCTCCAAAATGCATTCTCTCTTTTACTTTTCACAACAACCTTTTGAGGCAGTCCTAGTTCATCCACATTTTATAGATGAAAACCCTGAGGCATAGAGAGATAAAGTAATATGCTGAGGATCACATAGCTAGTAAGTTGAGGATCACATAGCTAGTAAGTTGAGGATCTGTTTGAACCTGGGTACACCTGACTACAGTCCATCAACAATAACACTGCCTTAAGATTTAATGCTATTCAGAAAAACAAAACAAAACAAAACAAAACAAAAAACTATTTGACAATGTTCCAATTTCTACCATTGCATTTACCTAAGTGACTTCCTGAGCATCTTCCTGGTATTATAAACCCACTCCTGCCTCATCACTGAGGTTCCATATTATTTGGTCCCCAAAGAAGCACAGAGGAGCTCTTGTGCAAAAAAGTGGGCAAAATAAGAGGTCTGCAATTTTTAGCCCCTATTCACTTTAATCGCTTGTGTAGGAAAAGCTTTAATTACAGTGCTTTGTTTTTAAGAACGTTAGAGCATATGAAAGACTACTGTGCCTCTGGCTGATGTTATACAATCACAGCCAATGAATATAGAGATTTTCACTGTCTGCTGCCTGTTTACTGAGAAGGTCAACTGGATTTGGTGACATTAAAAACACTGTTCTCTATTTCAAATTAATTCAGTTAGAAAAGGCATTTTGAATACGGAAAGAAATCCTAGTGCAGACAATTTCTAAAGAATGCAACTTCACTATTTTTAAAGAGTTTAAATTAAATTAGTGGAGATCTTAGGTTTGCTTTAATGAATACTTGATAATTTGTCATTAGCACATTAGATAATTAGGGCTTCTGAAACTTTAGAGAATGTATGAAAACAGTCTTGGTCTGTAAATAATTTTAAGCATTTCTCTCACAATTTAATCTATGATAACGTATCATAATGTGGAGAGCTTATTTGAGAAAAGGAAAACCAGAGCTTAGTCTCTGTTTAAATACTATATTAAAAATTCTGAATCAGGAGAGTGAAAAATAAATATGAGGTTTCGTCACAGTGTAGCAGACATTGCCAATTCTCTACCCTCATGCCTCGTTTATTCCAAATATGCTAATGGAGGGACCCAAACCAAGGTGGACAAAATCGGTAGAGAAATACCCCAGCTTTCTTACTCCTCACAGTCTCCTTGAAGTCCTCAGTGGAACTGAGCCCCAGTTGTCTATAGCTAAAGCACACTCATTACAAAGCTTATAGTGGTTTCTTTCCCTTCCCTGTCTCATGTACCTATCCCTCCAGCACTGCTTCCTGGGGTCACCTCCCAATTCAACTACTTGACCTCACATCCTTCTCACAGGTTCGGCTTTGGAGGGAACCCAATCTAAGACAATTTGAAATAAGAGAATCAATATGTTCTTGTTAGGTTGGTTTCTGCTAAGGTACCAATTATGTATAAAAATGGTGTTGAATTTTTGAAAGTATGAAACTGGAGATGCCAGGATGGCTCAGAGGGTTGAATGCTCATTTGCAGCTCTGGGGTCTGAGGATCATTGAATTCCGGCCCCGGCCCGTGCAGACCCATAGGCTAAAGTGGGTGTGTCCCTAGTTCGGTTCTTGCCAGGGTAAGTTTCCCCTATGGGAGGTCCCTGGTTTGGCTCCTGCCCCAGGTGTGCTTCCCATGTAGGAAGCCCCCAACTCGTGGGGGCATGCCTCCCATGTGGGAGGCCCCCAGCCTGGTTCCTGCCCTGAATGGCCCTGTGCCCATCTGTGGAATGAAACTATATCAAAAATTGATGACATGCAACTATGGAGACTTCTCTGGGTCCTTCCCCTTCTTTCTCTCTCTGTCACAGACAATAGAAATAAATCTTTAAAAAGTATGAAATGCATAAAAAGTACTTTCATTCACTATATTGACATTATTAACCCACAACAGAGAACAATTTTACTAGTTTACTGCAGCTTAAAGAAAACTGCAATCCACTAAAACACTACCTTGTGGATCATAACACATATAAGTAGAAGGTTTCTCTAAGTTAAAATAGACCCCCCTAATCATCCTCAGCCCCCTTTTTTAAATTTATTTTCATCCATAGCACTTATCACTTTCTACTATATTATATGATTTCAGTTTGTTTTTTTCCTCCCTTAGAAGTATTTGTTGTTTGCTGGTGTACTCTCATGCCTAGAATAAAGCCTGACCCATAGTAGGTTCTCAATAAGTATTAGTTGAGTGAGTGCAGGGATAAAGTCTTGTTATAGAGTAGCCAAGTTGTAATAAGAAGATTGCTTGGTGAGAGCAAAATTGAAACTAGATAAAATACAATTTTAAAAGATTTTCCCCCTTCAAAAAAAAACCAACTTTATATAAAAGACTTGAAATGGAATGTATTCTGAATTTAAATGATAGTTATAGCAGAAATTTTTTTTTAAATACCTACAAATGTGCTAGATATACTACTATATCCATCTGTCATTTAATCTACACAGAGCTCTATAAGCATTATTATTCCTATTTTACTCATGAGAGAACTAAAGCTCAGAAAGGATACGAATGACGTGCTCATAGGACACAGTTGAGTAAGGGTCAGAGCTTGGTATCGAACCAGAATGCATCCAGAGCCTCTAATGAGAAGAGCTGGGTAAAATCCGCCTATTGGCCTGGAGTGACTTTAGTTCTTGTATTGTTGTTACCAAACTGGCCACTAAGGCCCTGTGGTTCTCAGATGTGGCTGCATGTTAGAATCACTTTAGGAGCTTCAGAACTCCTGATGACCAGGTCAGTCTCCATACTAATTAAATCAGGATATCTAGGGGTAGGGACGGAGCATCATCTTTTCCCTCCTGAACAATCCTGAGGTAATTCTAATGTGGGGTCAAGTTCGGGAACCACTGTCACCGGTATTGGGACCTGCACAGGAGCACTGGTAACAAGGGGAATAAAATCAGGTGTTCCTCTGGTCTTGGAGAGAAGCAGCTGGTTCCTATTTACATTTTCTCTTCGCAGGAGCTGTAAAGCACATCTTTTATTTACACAGTGTGCACTGAATGCCCATGAGAGTCCACTTGGAAAGTTGGACTATTTTTTTCAAATTGATTTCTGTTTCCTTTGGAAAAAAATAGCTCATGGCTGAGGTAATATGGCACAAGCCTTAAAACATATGCTGAAGCAGATGGGAAGAGGGCCAGAGTCAAGAGGCAGCCCTGCTTTTCTGGCTGTTCTGGCTTTCAGCACCACAGAAGAAATACCCTTTTTTATACATGAAATTGTCCTGACCCTGATCAGGACAAATCTACCTGATCTGCACCACCTTAAGAAAAACAAAACAAACAAACAAACAAAAAAGCCAAACTATAAAAATCAAGAGTTAACCTATTGAATACTGAATATGCTAAAGATAGTACATCTTCTAAAAGAGGGTTGATAAAAATTAAGTTAGACATAATGCTTACAATTCTGTATGATAAAAACGATATGATTAGTTTTAAGCTGCATAAAGCCAAGCTGTGCATAATGGTATCATGGATATCAGCATGAGTCTCACAGCCATCCAGTTTAAGAATTTCTGCACAACGATGACATTTTATGTGCCTAAAATGCAGCATGGAATATTGGATTAAATACTGAATGGAGCACAGGGGACATGAGTTCAAGTCTGAGCTCTGCCACTCTTTGGCTATGAGATCTTGGTCAAGTCACTTCACCTTCTCAGCTTTGGCTTACTTATTTGTAAATTAAGGGTGAATCCTAAAAGAGATTCATAGTTTCTACATATGGATGGAAGTCCTTTTTTGCTGTCCTTTGAAAAACCAGTGTTGATGGCAGGTCTCCGGTGCCTGGGCTTAGCTGCTGGAACATTTGCTGACTCAGGGGAGAAGCCTGGGCTCACTATTTTTGGACATTTCTGGAAGAATGCCTTGGGGCTTGAATAAAGGCATGAACTTTCTCCTCTCATGTTGCTTTTAAAATAAGAGCAGCCATATGAGTTAGTCACTTTGTTATCAATTTATAATTAAATAGGCTATCTTCTTTTTTTTTGGCTTCTGTAAAGGAGACATGAAAATGATAAGATATTTAGGTGAAAGATATTTTAGAGCTCACTTTTATAACCTAATTCGTTTTCTGGCTATAAATTTGACAAATGAGAGCATCAGAATGAGTTCATGGGTATTATAATGCTTAGCTCATGCTTTGGATGATTAAAAAAAAAGATTATCAGTGACTCACAGAGCACTGAATGAGTAAATATCAAATTGGCAAAAACAGCCACACTTACATCATGGAATAAAGTCTTAAAGTACTTTTCTTTGGTCTTCAGAGAGCAATTTACTTGAAAATTAAGCAACTTTATAGATATGGTTGAAATTAGAATAAATTTAATTTCTTTGGCACATCCCTAGATATAGAAATAATATTGAATCATTCAAATGCCTGCACCAACTAGAAATCCATATTTTAAAATATTATTGTTAATGTGAGTCCCTGTAGAAAGCAAGAGTTCAAATAGTTAATTAAACTATATTCAAAGGTGAATGTATCATTTTTCATCATTGGTAATTAAATTGGATATTTTTTTCATTGTCTGCTTGAGATGAAGTGCATGCAAATATGCCCTGTAAGTTGAAGAGTGATATAAATATAGGGTATTATTATTATTATTATTATCATTCCTATTCCCCAAGGACAAAGCATATGGTTAGTATGATTAATGAATATTTGCTGTGGTTGAATGGGGCCATCACCTCACATTGTAAGACCAAAACAGACCCTCTACAGATATTCCTACTGATGTGTCTTGCTTATAATTAATTCCTTAAATAGTTTTAGCTGGGCCATTACCTCATCCCTTGCTCTGCTCTGTAAGGTCTTCTAACATTCTCTCTGAAGGAAGCCTGTTTTATACACTCCTGATTCATCAATATAGAAGCTATGTGTGTCTTCTATACTGTATGTGGCTTATATTACACTTGTCTACACACAGGTTAAGAACTATTCTCAAGTAATTTCAATGCTTGCTTGAGTCCTCAGAGTCAGACATTGGTTTTTATAGTCCTTCCTTAGCTCTGCTTCCTGAGCACAGTGGCAAGCCTGCCATCAGAATGTTTGTTGCTAAGTAAATGTCTCAGAAAACCCAGTCACTCCTACTTTTACCCATATGAAAGCTTTTATTTTTCTTCCTAGAGACACCAGGTGTTTCCTCAGTGGGTTTTATAGCAGAAAGGCAAAATAGCCTTTGAAAAAAGTGCAAATAAAGCAACTGTGAATACAAAGGTAATATGTTCTTTTGGGAACTAATTACATTCGTTTTTAGAAATGTTCACCCTTGATTTAAGCTCAGTTTGATATTTTCTAAACTGTGCTAGAATCAGTGTAACGGGGCTCAGGAGTAGTGTGAATAAAGTAAATCTCTAAATAATGGTTGAAGACTAATTTTAGCCCTGAATCCCTCTCTTTCTAATGTTTCAGGAGCGCCATTACAAAGAGTAACACTAAATGATGGAGTTTTACTCTCTTCTCTCCATTATTATCTGATTGAAATCCTAATGAGAAAAGTCTAACCTTACATACTAAGTAGGCAATAGTGGGCTACCAAGAATCAACAGCTTTATATTACTTTTTTTTTGTTTTTCTTTTTTACAAAATAGTTCCTAAAAAAAGCAGAGACCTATCTGTTAGCACCCATTCCTAGTTATATTTGCTCAGTAATATAAGGTGTTGTCTTAAGCACTGGGCCTGCAGCCTCAGCAAACCAAAGGACCTGGCTTGTTGTGTTCTAGGGAAATGCAATTGTTACATATGGGTTGCTCACAGAGGAGATGATTCAGGCATATTGGGTTTCTGTTGAGGTGAGCTGTAGTGCTTTGTGCTACCCAGTTCCTGGCTTTGTCTCAGGCTACAGGACCACTTTTTTTCTGGTTAGATATCTTTCAAAAGTTTACCATTCATCCTCCAACTCATGTGCATTAGGATAGTGATGACTGAAAACAAAAATAAAAGGAAAATAGAAAATAAAAAGTGCTGGTGAAGATGTAGAGAAATTAGAAAGCTTGCATATTGTTGATGGGTGCATCCAAGGATGAAGCCACTGTGGAAACAGTATGGCTTTCCTCAAAAAATTAAAAATAGTATTACCATGTGATCCAACAATTTCATTTATGGGAATAATTCTACCCAAAATTGAATGCAAGGTCTCAAGGAGATATTTGTAACACAGTGTTCACAGCAGGAAAGAGTACTCACAATTGCCAAAAGGCAGAAGTAACCCACCTATCCATAGTTACTGGTAAATGGATGGATAAACAAAATATGATATATACATATAATAGAATACCATTCAGCCTTAAAAAGGAAGGAAACTCTGACACATGTTACAACATAGATGAACCTTGAGGACATTATGCTAAGTGAAATAAGCCAACAATAAAAGGACAAGTACTGTGTGATTCCATTTATATGAGTTATCTAAAGTAGTCA
This sequence comes from Craseonycteris thonglongyai, assembly GCA_004027555.1. Lineage (NCBI taxonomy): Eukaryota > Metazoa > Chordata > Mammalia > Chiroptera > Craseonycteridae > Craseonycteris > Craseonycteris thonglongyai. The sequence goes on from PVKE010003538.1 coordinate 27,165, forward strand.
AATTCAAAGACAGAAAGTGGAATGGTGGTTGCCAGGGGCTGGGGAAGGAGGAGGAATGGGGAGTTATTATTTAATGAGTACAGTGTTTCAATTTTGCCTGAAAAGAATTCTGGAAATGGATGGTGGTGATGGCAGCACAAAACATATGAATGTACTTAATGCCATTGACTGTACATTTAAAAATGGTTAAGATGGTAAGTCTTATGTTATATGTATTTTACCACAACTTCTCAAAAAAATATTAATGACAAGTTTATACTGACCCAAAGTGGGTATAGGGTTGAGTAGAAGTATCAAGGCAGCATGACTGGTCTACAGGGCCAGCAAACATGGTATGTGTATGTATCACCAATTTCTCCTTCCCATGCCCATTCCAAACATTATTAATTAATTATTTTAATATTCTTTGCTTCTGAGCCCAGATGCAAAATCATAACCTTTCTTAACATAGGCCACTATTGAACAATTAGAATTGATATGTCAGCTATGTCAACGTAGGAGAAAACTGTGAATGTCTTTGAAATTCATACTACAGAAAAGAAGGGTACAATAGTATAAAACTTTATAAGTAGGAAAAATCAACATGAACTTGATATATTAAGAAAAAGTTTTTTTTCAGCCCTGCCTCAAAAATGTCCCAGAAACTGAAATAGAAGTGGTACCTTTGGCCACATCATTACTTATTTGAACCCATATAACCTGGGTTCAAGTCTCTACATTTTCTACGAATAGGAACCAGAACTCTTTAAAGAGCGATTGATTTCATGTCTTGAGACAGGAAAATTCAGAGTAGGTATAGCATATCCTATTGTTGCCAGAGAGCAAAGATGCTTCTTAAAAACTGCTGAATATAGTGCTAAAAGGATAAAAGAGACACTTAGAGGGGCCTCTACTACCCAAGCTATACCCCTATAAGCATAAAATCATCATCATTATCAACAAGGACAAGGTACATAAATGGAAATATATAAAGTATTAAAGGTAGTAGCAATATAGAAAGGAAATACTAGTTTGCAATTTTATTGCTGTTATATTAAGTTACAAGGTATTGAGTACATAGATAGTTTGTTTCTTGTTTACTTAATATATGGACAATTTGAACATGGGTCTATCAAGCATGATGTGAACCTGCTTCTATTTCTATGAGCAGGAAAGAGTAGGAACATGCAAATGGCCAAGCAGTACCTTCAAAATTGAGCTCTACAATGAACATGATCAGCTCTGAGGCCTCGTATTATACTATAGCAAGGAATAAGCAAAGTCCATCAGTTCATTGCCATTAACGATGACACAAACAATTAAAAGAGAGCCTAATCGTGTTTTCAGATGGTAAGTTAGCTGAATGTCATGCCCATTCTTCAAGGGAGAGCAATGACCCACTCCCTCAGCTCCCAGGGGAAAAACCTCTGACCCTACTAATGAGACACTGATAAGCCATAGGCCAACTTCCAATTATACCAAAGCGGTCAATATATCATAATGACAGAAAAATAAGGTAGGTTTAAGCCATTTGTTCACAACTTCTGGTAAAACAAGTTTCTGAAAAAGAATATCTGTCTGAGAGATAGGGATATAAATTTTCCATGATGTAACTAGTACACTGTAATGAAAGGGGCTTGAATCACCAGACTATGCAACCAGATCCCACAACCTGACCTGAAATCAAAGTTAACAACTAGAGCTTGCAACCTCACAGGGTCTTTTTCTTTCAGGTAAATTTTAGAACACATAGACTTACTAAGGCAGAGTAAAATTGGGAGTCCAAGAATGTGTAAGAATAAAGATACAAACATATGTTTTGTAATTATTGGACTAGTTTACTATGTGTTTTTGTGTTTGTTTGTTTTTGTTTTTTGCTTTTTAAGGTATTTAGGTTATTTTAGGAAATCTGATCTATTTGATTTATGACTTTTATCAGTCCTTGTAGCAAACACTGTAAATGATTAAGAAGATTTGCTTTGTTAAATTCATAAATTTGATGACTGTTGAATAAGTAATATGTGACTATTAGAGTGTCAATTACATTTAAAGACATATTGCTTAATAAATTCATAAGATTATAAATTGGACAGTAAACAATGCACAAATGGTTTGAATATTCCTCCTCAATCACAAAAATCCATTGGACACTAAAGATCATCAAAAGTACAAAAGCAATTTGCCATCCCAGGAGATTCAAGGACATTTAAAAAAGTGCTATTCAAATAAAGATACTACATGCTGAATCTTTTCTATACAGATAGTGTTAATTTCTCAGATTTGGTGGGACTTTTAGATCATCGTCCCAGGTGTGAAAGTTTTTGCTTCCTTGATTTCACTGTCAACCCAGAGCTATCAATTGCATACCTTTTGGCTCATCTGTTTTTCCTCTTGGGTTATCATCTTTTGTGGAATCCTTCAAGGTTCCATATTCCTTTTCCATCTTAGCTGCTTCTTCCTTGGTACTATCTGTTTCTTCATGAATCTTTTCCAATGGTGCTGTAATTAGATTACACACTGTTGTTATAACCCTATTTCCTATTTATTAATTAATTCCTAACATAGAAATACATTTTATTCAAAGGTACAGTTTGAGGTCAGGTTATTTTTAAGATGAAAGGGATTTTAAGGATCATCTAGTCCAGGCATGGGAAGACTTTTTCAAGGCAAGGGCTACTTCTCCAAGTGCCACAATCCAGTAACTAGAATATTTATTATTCAGGCAGTTCACTGGTAGACTGAGATCGATGTCTTGCCCTGGTCCAGTCCAACTCCCTCCTCCCCTTTTCACAGAAGAGAAAGTTGAGGCCCAGAGAGGGGAGAGATGTGCCTCAGGTTATCCACTGAGTTAGAAGAACAGCTGGGCCAACACCCCTGCCCCAGCTTTCCAGCTTCTGGTTCAGTGTTCTTTCCCTGCTGCCATACTGTAGCATCAGAGTGCAAATTATTTTCCTTACTTTAGTCAGTGTAGGCAATCAAGTGGCGTATGTCAAGTCTCAAAGTAAATTTGAGTCTTCATTCCAAATGAAAACAGCTCTGTGGTTGCCCGGGCTCTCCTTCATGTTGTATTTTTGAAGAATACTCTACTACTCAGAGTAGCACCTGAGAATCTGGGGGCTATGGAAGGACTTCTCTTCATCTGCCTCCTTCTTACTCCCTTACCCTGGTCACCCCAAGGCAAAGAGAGAATTGGACCCTTGCTGTCAAGAAAGGATAACCCTGAGGAATGCCGGGATAGCTCAGCAGGTTGAATGTTTGCCTTTCAAACATGAGGTCCAAAGATCGAATCAGGGCCCTGGCCTGTGCAACCCCATATGCTGAACTGCGGTATAACTGTAACCACAGGGATGGTGGGGAAGGTTCTCACGTCTCATGTGGGGGGCCTCCAGTTTGGTTTCTGCCCTGAGTAGCCTCACATCCACCTGTGTGGAATGAAACTCTGTCACAACTAATGATGTACAACTATGGAGACTGCTCTGGGCCCTCCCCCCTCCTCTCTTTTTCTCTCTCTCACCTTCTCTCAAACAATAAAATAAGCTTTAAGAAAAGGAATAACCCTTGCCCACTTCTCACTTAAAAATCACTATATTTCTTTCTAGTACTCCTATATTAAATTAAAAAATCATAATTCTTACAGTAGGTAACCCCTTGAAAATAACTGTAATGCATCCCTATTTTCAATAAAACATAGGGTACCTTAAGCAGCCTAATAATAGGTTGTTTTTTCATTAAATTATTATTACTATAGAAAAAATGAAAGAAAGAAGGAAGAAAAAAGGAAAGAAAGGAAGAAGAAGGGAAGGAAGGAAGGAAGGCAGGCAGGCAGGAAGGAAAGAAACAATTGTCCCATTATATAAAACATCCACAACTAGTGCTGTGGTCTATATTTTTTAATGCCTAAATTTTTTCATAACTGTGGTATAATTGTTCCTTGCTTTTGTCATTTACATCATATTTCCAGGTTATTAAAAACTACTTTGAAACATTATTTTAAAGTGCTGTATACTACAAACATTACTTCTGTGATAGGGATGCAAACTTAAGGTATAAGAGCTTGTGATCTTTTCTTTATTTGATTTTCCCTTGCCCCTGAAAGGGGGCTCTTTTGCATAGCTGGATTTGGTGGGGTTCCACTTGCTGAGCAGGGTGATGGGTGGAAATGCAGAAGTGAAGAAACCAAGAGAGGCAGCTAAATCATACTGGGGGAAGAGACTATCCCAGAGGAGAGAGAAAACCTGGGATGGGAGAACCAGCAAAAGAACCTGTAGAGAATGGACAGATGCTCAGGGACAATAGTCTGAAAAAGCAATGTGGTGGGGAAGGGTACACCTAAAGGAGAATTTTAGGAAGAATTGTGATGTAGCCCTCTCCTTCCCCTCCCCCACCCAGACACCTCCTGAGAATCTTCAGTAAAGACCTACATTTGTTTTCAATGCTTCCCGAAGTCAGAGTTCTGTGCTGGGACTGACCACAAAATAGCCAAAGGTGTAGCTATTTAAAGCTTTATATATTTATTTATTTTTATTGTTTTTGACAGAGAGGGACAGAGAAAAGGGGAAGGGCCCAGAGCAGTCTCCATAGTCGACAGCATTAGTTATCCATATAATTTCACTCCACAGGTGGGCATGGGGCTGCACAGGGCAGGAACTGGGCCAGGAGCCTCCCGCATAGGCCCCAGCAAGAACTGAACTGAAGCACACCCCAGTTCAGCATATGGGTCCACATGGGCTGGGGCTGGGATTCTATCCTCAGGCTCTGGGGCTACAAAGTGAGCGCTTAACTGGTTGAGCCATCCCAGCTTCCCCTAGCTATTTAATCCCATCAGTGGATTTCAGATGTTAAAGCTTTTTGAAATCTAAAATTCTTTATCAACGTTTATTGAAGTTTATTATTTACTACTCAACAAAGTTGTGCTGGAAGATAGAAAAATAGTTAAAGAAATCATACCTGGGAAAAGCTTGCTTTTATTGTCAGTAGTATTTTTTTCTAGCTTGTTCTTGGTCTGAAGAGCAATTGTTTCATCCAAGTTTTCTGGAGGGAGGTGGGAAGAAATAGAATTTTATTTCCAGAATGAGAATATTAAATTTCTACTAAAAATGTTTAAATCTCACCAGGAATATCACAGTAGTGATTCCACAACATCAACACTGCTAGTAAGATGCTTTGATAATGATTTTATTTCTAGAATCATAGACTCTCAGGATTGAAAGATATACTATCTGAGACTCTCAAGTTCAGCCTCCTCTTCAGTTAATTGCAGAAGTCCCTTCCATATCTTTGTAGCCACTGCTAGAAGACATCTATAATAGATACCTGTGGTTTAGGCCTATTCAACACCTTCTGGTAACTATACTTCTGGTAAAAATCCTTCTGTAACTTTAGTAGGATTTTATGGAATATATAGATCAATTTTGAGAGCATTGACATCTTAACAATATCGACTCTTCCAATTCATCGATGTTGTATCTAAATCTTCTTTAATTTCTCTTAATAATGTTTTGTAGTTTTCAAAGTACAAATTGAGTACATATTTTGTCATATTTCCTTCATTCTATTTCATGTTTGGTTATACTATTATAAGTGATGCTATTTTTTTTTTGAATTTTAGGTCACAAGAGGGTACCTTGGTTTTTCTTTGGAGAACCCAGACTTTTCCCACTCTCAGTACATTGGGTTCAGGTTGGGGCTGAATAACTCAGGCCTGGCTTCCTAGGGTCTTCCACCTCCTGGGCTACAGTGATTGGTTCAAGGAGAAGCACATGACTCAAGCAAGGTCAACGGGATTCAATGCTAAAACACTGGGAGAAAGAAGCTCTTTTTGCTAGGATTGCTGACTGTGAGGATATGAGATTGGGGCTGTGCTAGCCATCTTGTTCCTATGAGGGAGAAGATTGTCTCAAATGAATCAATGTATAAAAAGTCAGAGCTTTAAGATGGGGAGGGACAGACTCCTCACACAATAGGTAAACTTCACGAACCTAAAGCCAGACCACCCCCAGCCCCGGACTTTTCAGTTATATGAAGCAATTAAATTTTCTTTTCACTTAAGCTAAAGGGTTGAATTTCCATCATTCGGTGTCCTCATTAATTCATGAGGTAGCCTGTCCTACTAAATATTAAGTAGTTTTAAAAGTGAGGATTTCCCTATTCCTATCAAGATGAAATCTGTATCCTCCCCTTTTCTCTAACTTTGCTCTTTGGAGTAACATGTTGACAGACAGGAATCTAGACCAGGACCACCTCAAGGTAGATAACGCATTAGAGTCCATATTCTTTGTATTCAGTTATTCAACCAGCTACATATCTATCTCACGAATAAGACAGACTTCTTGTTGTTGCTGTTGTTATTTGCAAACAAGCATTTTTTGCAATTAGTCTATAAAGATTCCATTATTACTTTGTATTATTTCTCCCCAAGTAAACTCCTACTTCCACTCTACCCCATGCCTCTTTTGAGAAGAAAATCAGTATATTCTAGTGTGTGATGCATTCTATTTTCTTCCAGAAAGTATTTTGGTATATTTCCTTCCAACTTTCTACACATATACCTATTTTTTCACACCAAAATTGATGTCACATTCTAAATGGCTTTAAGCATACAGCAGTATATCATGAACATTTTGTCCTGTCTTTTATCCTTAAAAACAACATTTATATTGTATATGTAATAAGCATTTACAATTATTAAAAACATAAACATTAAAAAATAAAATTTAAATAATCCAACATTAGAATAAATAAATAATTTATTTTAGATAGTCTTCTTTTATGGAGTATCTAAGTTTTTCCATTGTTTTGTTCCTATAAACCAGTGCTATCCAATAGAACTTTCTGCAATGATGGAAATATTAATTTCTGTACTGTTCAATATGGTAGCCACCAGGTAATTGTGGCAATTGAGCACTTAACATGTGCCTAGTGTAACTAAGAAACTAGATTTTTAATTTTAATTTCAATTACTTTCAATTTTAATAGCAACATGTGGTTAGTGGCTACCATATTAGACAGCACAGCTATAAACAGCAGTAGAAATACCTACCTTGCAAATAAGCCTTGTGCCATTTCTAATTTATTTTTATAAGATAAAGGACTTAAGTGAGGAAGTTCTGAGTCTAGGGGCTTGGTGTGAAAAAGTGACTGATTTGAAACAATGTCTTTGATCTACTGTTAAATGAGTAAAGTAGGCCATAAAGCACTGTGTGTACCATGAACTCATTTTATGTTAAATAAAAGAAATGACATAGATGTACATGTGTGGATGTACACACACAGAGAAAAAACATTTGGAAAGATATAAACCAAAATGTTACCTGGACAAGTGGTCTTTTTTACTTCCTTTATTTGCATTGGCTGATTTTAAAAAATAAATATGCTCTTTTTTAATTAAAAAAAAAACCCAATCAAACTATTTTCATGTAGGAAAAAAAATAGAGTTCATTGAAAATAATCCTAGAGTACTCTGTCCTATTAGATTTTCTCTTCTGTTTAATTCTCCCTCCCTCATCAGAGATCAGAGTAAGGGGCGGTGAAGTCATCTTGCCCAAAGGACATCAGAGATGAATGGTATTTGTTGATTAACTAAATCAAGCAGGAAAACAAAAGGCTTTAAAACAACAACAACAATTTACACACAGAATTAAAGAACACTCAGGCTTATTTATAATATTCCAAGAATCCAAGGGTTGGCAAAGTTTTTTCTGCAAAGGGCCAGATAGTAAATATTTTTGGCTTTTAGGCCATATGGTTTTTGTCACAGCTACTCAACTCTGCCATTGTGGCCCCAACGCATCCATAGACACAAACAAATCAGCATGGCTGTGTTCCAATAAAACTACATGTATGGACACTGAAATTTGAATTTTATGTAGTTTTCTCATGTCACAAAATACTTTTCTTCTTTTGATTTTTTCCCCCAACAATTTCAAAATGTAAAAGGCATTTTGAGCTTGTGTGCTGTACACAATGGGTGATGGGCCAGATTTGACCCATGGGCAGTGGCATCAACCCTGATAACAGAGCCTCTTTTTTACTGAGGCAGAGTAAGGTGAGTGCCTTCTTCTACATGGCAGAGCTGGTATGAGTCAGAACTTCTGATGCCCAAGTCCAGTGCCCTTTCCTCCTATTATACACAGACCTCACTGCTTAAAATCAAGGCTCTTTCAGCCTTGACCATTCAAACACAATTAAAAAAAAAAAAAAGTCCATTCTAATGAAGTTGACTGTGTTAATGTTATTTGTATGTACTATCAAGGTGGGCAATTTGGGTTACCCAGATAATTCAGGCAATTTTGGCATAAACTATAAAATTAGTGGAGTGATTATTACCAAATCCCTAACTCAGTTTGGACAATGAAAACTAACCACAGGAAAAACAAAAAACGACTCTCACCAAGGTATGAAACACCTTCTTCTGGAGATATTGTGCCATACTTTACCATCATCTTCACAAAGTCAATCAGTGTTTTCATGATAGTAATCAGTGTTTCTTTCTCTTTTGCCTCTTTTTCTATATAAAAGAAAAATTAAAAACGATAACTAATGGAGTATAGTTTCTTCTATGTCAGTTTATGAAGTATGGCATCTTATTGAAATATTTCTCCCTACATTTATAGTTAAACCACATATGCTTAATTTACAAAAAGCCTAGGGCTTTATTGGGAATACATGACAATATACAGGTATACTGAACTTTTTCAGAAATGGACTATTATAGCTTCTCAAAAAATATTTACTTTAGGGGAAGCTGGGATGGCTCAGTGGATTAAGCGCTCACTTTGTAGCCCCGGGGACCGAGGATCGAATCCCGGTCCCAGCCCATTTGGACCCATATGCTGAACTGGGGAGTGCCCCCAGTTCAGTTCTCACCGGGGTGAGACCCCGGCCCAGTTCCTGCCCTGTGCAGCCCTGCGCCCACCTGTGGAATGAAACTATGTGGAAAAACCAATGATGTGCAACTATGGAGACTGTTCTGGGCCCTCCCCCTTCTCTCTGTATCTCTCTCTCTCCTCTTTCTGTCAAAAACAATAAAAATAAATCTTAAAAAGAAAATATAAAATAATTTTATTAATAGAGTAGATTATAGAGATAATTTATGACCTGCAATTATATGAACTCAAAAGGAAAGTTAGAAGATTGGTGACCCAACAACTTTTCTCTACTTTGGCTGTACTTTTTTGAGGGCAAAAACAACCTGCTTTCATTAATCAAGCTTAATATTTTAGGTAAGAACACACATATATCTTCATTTCTTAATTTCAAGTTGATTTTTAACAGTATATATTACTTTCTACATTTTATTTCATTTTAAAGAATAGATGTATCCAGGAATAACATTCTAACAGTACAGGAGTAAATAATAGTGAAAGTGACATTCTTTTACTCCTAGTTTCTACTCCCTATAGGTAACCACTAACAAGTTCTTGGGAACTCTTTGTATTTGACAGTGTTCTGCAAATTGATGGAGCAAGATGGCCAATGATTCCACAGTAGGTCAGTAGATGTAGTAATTCTAAAGTCAGAAACAAAAACTATTTCCTTTTTTTGAAGAAAAGAAAAACTAAGATGTTAGAGGAGAGCCCATTTTCCCTATTCTTTTAGCTGCTATGAAGGATTTTCTCTACATACGTCTCCTCTCCCCACCATTTTCATCCTCACCACACATGAGGTTAGTAGGCAATAGCCATTAGGCTACATTTCTCTACCAGTGAGGATTTGGAATCTTCTTTCTGCAACCCCAAGACAGCGGAAGGCAGAGACCTAAAAAAAGCACCTGATCTGCAGACTCAAACTATCCCTAAGGTTGGCTGTTTCACAAGCTAGACTGAGGAGCAAGGAATGAGTAAGCCCCATGCTGGCTCTTGTACTAAGCTACATTCTACAACCCATTCTTTATCAGTATCAGGTATTTTGGTTTCCTACCTGCATTATTATTTCTCAATTGGCTCAGAACTTAGGTGAGAAAGATGGGAACTATCAAAGACCTCAGTGTATTTAAATTAAAAGTCCATAAAAATAAAGACAATATGGAATAAGGTCAAAGAAACTGAAAGATTGAAAACAAAACCGGGGAAGCCGTGATGGCTCAGCAGGTTAAGCCCTTGCTTTGCAGCCCTGGGGTCCGAGGAATAAATCCCAGGCCCAGCCTGTGGGGATCTACCGGTATATGCCAAACTGGGGTGGGCCCCCAGTTTGGTTCTCGCCTGGGTGAGTTTCCCATGTGGGAGGCACCTGGTTCAACCCCCAACTCACAGGGGCTTGCCTCCCATGTGGAAGCCCCCTGGCCTGGTTCCTGCTCTGTGCGGCCTCTGCCCATCTGTGTGAAATGAAACCACTTCGAAAACTATGATGACATACAACTATGGAGACTGCTCTGGGCCCTCCCCCTTCTCTCTGTCTCTCTCTCTGTCAAAACAATAAAATAAATCTTTAAAAAATAAAAATAAAATAAAGAACATTTCATATAGTATAATCTTAAAAATACCATAAAAGTTACAAGGTTAGAAGAGAGGAAAGAAAGGAGAAGATGTGGAGAGGGACATCTGACAAACGAACTGGTAAATAGTAACCTTCAGCCATTCCATCATTTGCTCAAGGTCACATCTATATATGTAAATATTTGGTATCATGCTGATGCTCTTCACTTGCAAGAAGTGACTCACCAGGATGACAGAGGCTCTGAACTGGGCATCTGCCAACCAGTGGAGCAAGATGGCTCAGAATGGACCCTCACGATTACAAGCCCTGCAGATACCGGAAGAGGGGCTGGTGCCATCTGGCCCATGTCTGGGATTGAAGGACAAAGGAAGTGCTCCAAAAATAAAAGCTCACTCTAAGGTCATTTCTTGGGAAAATACGTTATAATTATAGAAATTTCTATTACAAACATTCCATCTGGGGCTGAATCCTTAAACAGCGAAAGGAAAAGCCATTAAGGCAGTGCAAAGCATCTGTCTGGACAATAACAACAGGAAATTTGCCCAATATTATCCTCCTCACAGACTGAGCAAAAATAAACATGAACTGGACTCTTCAGTTAACATATTTTGGTGCACATATAAGACACAAGAACAAGATCCATTCATGACTTTGTTTTTAAAAAACAAATAATTTCTCATGTGTGTTTTGGGCTCCTGATCTCCTTTAGCCCAATGTTTATGTCACTCTAGCTCTTTTGAAGACTGAAGTTAAAAATGTCTAAAGAGTTAAATTCTGAAATGTTTATCAAACAATAAATTATGTTCCATACACGGTTCCCACTGAGAGAAAAATAAATAATAAAAAAGAGATTTATAATAAAAGCTGAGGCTGAACAGGGACAGGTGGGGACAATGATTCATATCTGCACCTGCACAAGGTTCACTCCAGCACCATAAATGTAGCACAAGTTTAATAACTGTTGAATAAATAAATGAACCCTCTGTCAACAAGATTAAATTATCCTGGAACTCCACCTTTCCTGGTCATCTTTTCCTAAATATTTCCATGCCTAGTACACTTCTTTTGAAAAGATCAATGTGAACTATTTTTCCCAAGGCCACAATATGTCTCTGAGGATTGCATTTGGAAACTGAAAACAGGAAGAAAAAGAAAAAACATCCACACATTTCCTGGAATAACTGTTTCTGTTTCACATGGTCAGAAATCACAGTTTTTACCTGAATCAATACTTTTCAGTAATGCATAGAAGTTTGGGAAATATTGGAGTTCCTCAAAGTTGTCTTCACTGTAGGTTTTAGTTCTCCTTTCTAAGCCATTTTTCAAGGTTAAGGTGTTAGATACTGTTTCATCATTTTCTCCATTAGTAAAATCATCTTGAATTGCTGCCATTGGAGTCTCCAGTGGGAATTAAAAAATCAATAAAAAAGAAACATTGTGTTAGAACTAATGACTCCAGCTTGATTCTTTCCTCTGTGGTGTCCTTGAATGTGAAGTGCAAAAATCCCTCCTCCTTTGCAAGCTCCTGGAGGATCAAACCATCTTCTAGGTATGTGAGTGGGCATCACATGGAGAAACCATTGGGACTTAGAGACAGGTGCATTACCTAAAGACCCTGGATCCTGCTCAGGGAAGGATAGGGAATTTCTAGGTTCCTGCTCTGGCCAAATTCCCCTCCCATCAATTCTACTGAGTGTCTCCTCGTAAAACTGCCTTTTAAGTTCATAGAATCTACCAGAAAAGATGGTGCAAGGCATAGGAAAGCTTGTCGAAATATCTAACACTAGTAGAGAAGTCGCATCTGGAGAGTTCTGGGTGACATTTTAAGGGCTGTCTAGAGGGTACACAAGACATGTTCCCAGACCTGATCCATTTCCAGTGTTCCTTATCTTAATGATCCATTCTCTAGTTAGTGAACTAGAGAGAAATCTGTGAGCCTTTTTCCCCCTCTTTCTATCCTTCTATTCAATCCATCAGTAGTCTTTTTGGCCTTATTTTCAAAATTTAGCCCAAATTTGTACATTTCTCCCTTTTTCTACCACCCCATTCTGGTCTAAGCTACCTTCATCTCTTACCTTTTAACTGGTACACTTCCCACCTCTACTCTTTTCCCAATACTGCATTTTCCACATTTGTAGACAGTTACCTTTAAAAAAAAAAACTGATCATGCAACTCCTTTGATTATAATCCTTCAGTGTTTTTCCATTGTTACAATAAAGACCAGAATCCATATGTGTCTCATAAGTCCCTGCCTGGTCTGGCCTGGGTCTACTTCCTCAGGATCATCTCTCATTGCTCTCTCCCTCCCTGTCTCTCAATTTCTCTCTCTCTCTCTCTCTCTCTGTCCTTATTTCAGTTACTTGGATACTCTCTAAACACCCTTCTTTATATGTTGCCTCTCATGGTCACAAGTTAACTCCTATACAGCCTGTAGCTTTCAGCTCAAGTCACTTGCTCAGGGAAACCTTACTTGAGCCCAAGTCCAGAATAAGTTTTTATTTTATTTTACATTATTTTATTTATTTTTATCAGGGCTCATAAAACCATGTTTCTTTCTGCAGATCACTATTTGAAGACCATCTACCTCTTCCATTTAGACCTTAAGCTTTATGAGAGCAGGGATTGTTTTTTTAAATGAGCATTTCTCCAGTGCTTGGTACATAGTTGGTATCTCAATAACATAGAATAATATTTAATTTGCATTTATGCATTTAAATAGCATGAATAAAGAGGTAGAGACTATGGACATTTTAGAGATGAAAAACAAAGAATACATAATTGGAGTAAAGGATCACAAAAATAGCTATGTTGGTTTCAGTTCAGATTGGTCATGAGTTCTTCAATAAATCTAAAAAGTTTCTTTTAGAGTGGGTGGACCTTCACAAGCTGTTTATAAAGATGGCAAGTGATGGGGATTGGAAGTAGGGAGAGCAAAGGAGAGCTTTAAGGCTGTCTAATATAGAGAATCCAGACCCAATTTTTGTTTTCTAGCCTCCTCTACACCAAGAGTATATAAACCTATATTATCGTTTTCCTTGTATTTGGGATAGGATGTTGAAGGGGATGAGAAGTCATGGGGTCTGAGTGCTTTGGTAGAGAAAATCAAATTAGAGGTGAGGACTTTGATCAGTTCCTATGGTCAGTTCCATTCAGTTTAGAGAAAATTCAAGGGGATGCTGGGATGGCTCAACAAGTTGAGCACTTGACTTGCAGCAACCCCGGGGTCCAAGGATCAAATCCTGGCCCCAGCCCATGTGGACCCATAAGCTGAACTAGGGTATGCCCCCAGTTTGGTTCTCAGTGGGGCAAGCCCCCTATGTGGGAGGCCCCTGGTTCAGCTCCTGCCTCAGGCATGCTTCCCATGTGGGAGGACCCTGGCTTGCAGGGGCATGCTTCCCATGAGGAAGCCCCACCAGTGGAATGAAACGATGTAGAAAACTAATGACATGCAACTATGAAGAATGCTCTGGGCTCTCCCAATTCTGTCTGTCTATCCAAAACAACAAAAATACATTTTTAAGAGAATTCAAGGAGGAGAGGAAGATTTCAGCTTGGCTGAGGTTAAAGAAAAGATGAAGAGGCAAGGAGACCAGTAAAAAGACAGAATGAATGACTGGTCTAAGCAAAGGATGACAGATAAGCCTCTGAACCAATGGAAAGAGGAAGGAACAGGTGGACGAGCACAGGGTAGAACAGAGAGGCAGCAACTAGCTCTGGTGAATATAAAAACTGGTGTGGCAGAGGATCAAATCAAATGAGTTTTGGGGGGTAGGAATTGTGGGGGCAGATGATGAACAGAAAAGTCTATGGTGAACATAAGTTGGATATATATATATATATAATATGAAATATAACATATATCTAAATTATTTTCAAAGTAGAGTTTGTTTATATCTTTTACTGGTATGTGTGTATATATATATATATATATATATATAATTTTTGTAAAAGATTTATTTTATTGTTTTTGAGAGAGGGAGAGAGAGAGAGAGAGAGAGAGAGAGAGAGAGGAGGGGGAGGGCCCAGAGCAGTCTCCATAGACGCATATCATCAGTTGTGACAGTTTCATTCCACATGGGTGGATGCGGGGCAGCATGGGGTGGGAACTTAACTGGGATCCTCTTGCATGGGAGGCAAGAACCCTCACTGCCATGCCATCCTAGCAGCTACCAGTTGTGCCTCAGTTCAGCACATGGTTCCTATGGGCTGGGACTTGACCCTTGGACCCTGCGTTTGCAAGGCAAGCACCGAATCCACTGAGCTATCCTGGCATCCCCACCATAAATATATATTTTAAGTGGGCTAAAAATATCATATACCCCAAATCTTCTTTTGCACCAAGTGAGGCACTAACTATACAAAGAATGTATTAACTGTATACAAATACATACACATACGTTCATGTACATGTGTACATACACACATACATAATGTACACATATATATTCACATATACATACCACTTTCTCTGGTATTTTTCCAGCCTGACTCTCAGTCCTGCTTGTGGGTTTATTGAGATTTTCCTCATAATTGTTGGCTTCTTTAGAGATCAATTTTTGTAAAACCTCTGCTACTTCATCTTCCAATGTGTGTGCCTGGCTTTCTGTGATCTGTTATAAAGAGTCAAAGCATATATAAATGTTATTCCTATTTTTATGAGAAAAACATCTAGACTAAACTTTATAATTGAACTTATTTTTATAAACAAAAGAATCTTCTGGTCCTTCTTCTGGACAATGCTGGCTCATGTGTCCCTTCATGTAGGCCGTCATAGTGACTGGCCAGCACTCCTGGGAAGAAGTGTCTTTGGATTCACTGTGTAAGTGGTCAGTTCTGTCTGTTGGAACCCATAGAATATTTACTCAAGACACATCTTGAGGTTGTTTTTCAATCCTCAATTGCAGGCCATGGTCAGAAGACCTTAGCATTCTATTAAAGCCTGCCAGGGCTGTGTAGGGCTGGGAAGTCAAGCTGAGGCAGGGTCAAACGGGACTGCTTTAGTTTCCCAAATCCGGCATACCTTTGCTCATGTTATTTCCTTCCCACCTCACATCTTTTACTTCTAAGCTCACTTCAAACACCTCCTTCTTTGAAGCCTTTCCCTATAGTTCAACTGGGTATAATCCATCCTCTGGCACATGAAACTGATCTTGTGGTTTTCAGACAGCTTGCATTATATGCATCCAGGTACATGTCTAGTTCCTCTGATAGACTACAGATTTCTAGAGGAAAAGAATGGTGTCTTACTTATCCTGGAAATCTACGGTGCTAGGTATGGTATAAAGTAGATGCATTATAAACATTTGGCTACTTGAATCAAGTGGTTGGCTTCTTAGCATATTCCAGACTGTACTAAAAATTTAGTTTATTCTCATGCATATGACTCACTAGGCCAAGATTCAGGAGTTTAGAAACGATCTTGTCAAACACTCCTCTGTCGTTTTCCTCATAAATCCTGGTAGCAATTTTCTGGACAATGTCTTCAGCGGTTAAAGGAG
The DNA here is from genome assembly GCA_004027555.1 of Craseonycteris thonglongyai. Lineage (NCBI taxonomy): Eukaryota > Metazoa > Chordata > Mammalia > Chiroptera > Craseonycteridae > Craseonycteris > Craseonycteris thonglongyai. The sequence continues at coordinate 43,077 of PVKE010003538.1, forward strand.
TTCCATCTAGTTGATGAAGGCCATCTGGATCATCTACATAGAGCAATCGCAATTTCACATCATGGTGAAAACAGAGATCTATTTCTTGGATTGTATTAGATTTATAATCTGTACCTTGCTCTTGTGCACTCAGATATGCTTTGAATGTATTTATTGTGGTGCTTGATCTATATAAACTCTTGGTTTGAAATAAAATTTGATTTCAAGTTAAAAATCTGAGATGGTAATGGAAATTCTGAAAGCTTCTTATATGATTATAAAAGTCAGGAATATCTGAAGTCAATGCAAAAGGCCTCTTCATTTTTTATTATCATTAATAATACAAACTGAATCGGGTTGGAGGGGGACCTGATTCTGGGAGCTGGGCACATAATGGGATGCATGGGTGATGTGATGTGGAGTTGTCCATTGGAAAACTGTCTGATTGTTACCAACCAATGTCACCCCATTAAATTTAACAATAAAATATAATAATATTAAAAAAAATAATAATACAAACTGTATCATATTTTTTATTTTTATACTATGCCATATTTATATAGCATGCTGTATTGTTCAAAGCAACCTTCTATATATTATATCATATTCCACTTCCATGCAAGGAGTATATTAGTAGTAGCCACACATGTACTCCCTTTGCAGACAAACTCCTGAGCTCAGAATGAGAAAGTGTGTACTGAAGATTTTATGACGTACCTGGAATAAATGTTTACTTCTAGGTGAATTCGTGTCAGAGTGCCTTTATATAATGCAGCTTCATGTGACAAGCCTCTTTCTCCAGAGACTAGGGAAGTTATTTTATGTGCCTGGAACTTAAACTTAAAATGTGACAAAAGATTTGCACAAGGCAACATGTAAATCTATGTGAATCTCTGCGGAGAAGATTGCAAATATGTGTTCTTGGCATTTCCTGGGAATACATTTGGCAGCGCTATTTCAGACGAAAGCCAGGGCCTATCCTGAGAGAAATGGGGGATGCAGTAGGGCTGGTGTCAAGGAAGCATTGCACCTTGTCCATGGAGAACTCCCAGGAGTTAGTTGGTTTTTTCCAAACTATACCATGTGGAGCAGAATATGTGCAAGTTTACAAGACACTTAACTCCCCCATTACATCTGGGCAGATTGGAAAGATCATAGAAGCTCCAGGGGCGCAATCGGTTAGCATGTGGTACTTATAAAAGATCAGAATTTAACCCCAGTAATACCTCTTGTTATCTATATATCGTTGGACCACTTTAAAGGAAGATAATAAGAGTATCTTATTTTATGTGAGGATCAGAATAAATAAGACTTAAAAGCACCATTTAAACTACAAAGTATTACATGAAAGTTAATGTCATATTATAATACAATAGATTTATACCTGAAATAAAGGAACTGTAATTATTTCTATAGAAAATAGACATGGAACCCCTGGCCAAATTCTGCCCCAATAATTCTGATCATATTCACTCAAAGAAAGAAGAACCTAGCATTTCTATTCTGAATCTGCCTTTTTCTTCCAGGGCTTTGGGGGATTCAAACAAGGAATTTCTTCTGTGGTCTTTCTTCTAGACACTGGAAGTGAGAGTATATGCAGGCTCAAGTAGCCTATCTTTTTCTTGTTGTTTGAAAAGAAGCTGAGGAAAATGAGTAAGGTGATTATGCACAGAGGAAGTTTTGTGACGGCACATTATTGCTGAGTTGCTGGCCAGCTCATGAGTTGTGAGTCCTTTGAATCAGAGTAACCAATGAACACAAAAGTCCTAAGAAAGATCCCATAAAATCAGCTCCCCTCCTGGCTGACCGAAACTTAGGTTTATCATCTGTTTTTTTCTTTCTTTCCTTCTCCCCCCTCCCCCCACCTTTTTTTTCCAGGAACAGGAACTCACTGTCATTTAGGTCTGATTTTTCCATTTGTGGGTGGCAAGACATACTCCTGGGAATAGGTGGAGCAGAAACTGGCCGGATCTATATGCAGAGGTGGCAGAATTTATTGCCCTTCTCACTTATCCCTTGGGATCTGAAAATGGAAGAGTGAGTATTGGTAGCTTCCACAGGCAACCAATTGTCTTCCTTTTTCAGATCCTGAGGGATGAGTGGGAAGGAAATAAATGAGATGAGTGTTTTTGAGTTCATTTACTTTACAACAGGGAGAACATTAGCAACATTCTGAAGGAGTAGTGTTTTTCCTCTGCTGCACTGCTGTGTTGTCTTGAACCAGGAACTCAGGCCTCCCCTAGCAGAGCTTTGCTAGATGAGGTTAATAATGGAGCACTTGGGCATCGCTCCTTACCTTCCATTGATTTCCCCTGGCTCCTCTAAAATGGACAGAATCACTCAGGATGACTTATCTAATGCTCTTGAAGGGGTATTTCACCCTCCTGTAAAAATCATTAAGGGGAAGCTAAACATGAGTTCAACATTTATAACCTTTTTAAAGCAGCGACAACAAGATGAATGTAAAATGGACAGGTTCTGCCCAGCTATGTTTTGAATCTCCAGCATCTATTATGGCACTTGACATTCATTTGTTCAATACATTTTTTATTAAAGTCTTAATATGGGCCAGACTGGAAATAGATTGATGAATAGTTTAGGCATGGTCTCTAATTGCACAGAGCTTAATGTCTAGTTCATCGTTTGATAAACAGTAATTGCTCAATGAATGTTTGTTTGATGAATGCACACAGGATCCTGAAAGCACTACTGCATAAAAGAAACTTGAAAAAATCCAGAATCACACATACTACACTAGACTTAAAATGACTCCTAGGAGAAGCCTAGAGCCACCAGGATTAGCATTTGATAGTTCAGAACCCAGTTGGGATGGTAATAAAATATTGAATAATTTAAAAATAAGTTGCTCAAGTTAGTCACAAACAGATCTGTGCCTCTGCCAGCATGTACAACCAGTTTGACCAAAAAATTCAGTCAAACAAAAATTAAACTGGTTTTTAAATTTGATTAAATCAGATGGTCAGTTTAGTCAAAGAGGTTGACTCTGTTTTGTATGCAGTTATGCCCTGAGTCTATTTCTAGCCCAAATATTTTAGGTTAAAAAGTCAAATTCAAGGATAAGTAAATAAATTTCCAGAGTAGTACGTCATATGAAATGTGTCAAAATATAAACCATCTCTCCTACCCTATTACATGCACAACACAATTCTGAAATCTCCTGAGAGTATGACATCCTATAAAAGTCAAATTTAATAGGTAGCTGTTTTCTGACAGAAAAAATTGACATAATTCTCTTGTGGCCATGGAACAGAATAAAGGACATATAAGGAAATCTGTAGTCACTCCTAAGCATTGGTTCTCAGAAGGGAAAACATGCTCTCTTCCTCAATGTGTAGGTACAATAGTTCATTTATTCACTTGTGTATTCTTTTATTCATTCATTCATTTATTTACCAACTGATGCACTGAATTATGAGCATCAAGGCACTGGGGCTGGAATGTCTCTCTTCTTGTGAGAATGTTTAGTTTAGTTTAGGAGAAAGCTAACTCATAAGTCATCACACTCAGGAATGTAAAATTACAAACTGCACTAAGTGTCACGAAGGAAGAGAACAACGTTTCCATTGGATCATGTGTGCTGGATGAACCTAGAAGAGTAGACAATAACCAGTCCATGCAGAAAGACTTATTAAGGATTTTGGTTTTTATCCCAAGAGAAGTGATAATTTATTAATAGGTTTTATGCAAAAGAGTGAGATTCTCATATTTTTGTGTTGAAAAGACCACTCTGGCTGCTATATGAAGAGTGAGTTGGAAAGGGGAAGTGTGGATGCTGGAAGATCCATTAGAAAAAAATTTAAATATTTATTTTATTGTTTTTGACAGAGACAGAGACAGAAATAGACAGAGAGAAGGAAAAGGGCTCAGAGCAGTCTCCATAGTTGTATGTCATCAGTTTTTCGACATGGTTTCATTCCACACAGGTGGGTGGGGGCCGAGCGGGGCAGGAACTGGGCTGGGGGTCTCCCACATGGGAGGCGCGCCCCCTCAAGCCAGGGTCTGAACCGGGACGTGGGGGGTGAGAACCAAACTGGGGGCCTCCCACACAGGAAGCTCACCCAAGTTCAGCATATGGGTTCGGCAAGAACTGGGGCCAGGATTTGATCCTTGGTCCCTGGGGCTGCAAAGTGAGCGCTTAATCCACTGAGCCATCCCGGCTTCCCTCGTTAGAAATTTTTGCTGTGTTCAAGTGAGACGTGATTGGAGCTTGGAAAAAGGATGGTGGTGATTAGAGACAGAGAAAAAACTTGAGAGATACAAGAGGGAAGACTGATCAAATTAGAGGATTAGAATTTAAGAGGTAAGGAAAAAGACAAATAGTTTAATTTCTAGATTCCTGTTCAAAAAATGAGATGAGTAGTAGTACCTTTCCTAAAGAAAGGCCACACTAAGAGGCTAAATTGTAGGGTGTACAGAGATTATGAGATTAATTTTGGACATGTTAAGTTTGAAGTGCTTCTGGGACTTCCAAGGAAAGATGTTAAAAAAAAAAAGATATATATATATATATATATATATATATAATCTGTCTAGCTAAGAAAAATCTGGACTAGTGATATGAGACATCAAGATAGAGATGTTAACTAAAACTATGAGAAGGTTAGAATGACCAGAGAGGCTATAATTATACTTGTAGATATTTCCTCTTTGGAAAGAGGGCATTTTGTTGATTTAATTACTTGAAGATCATAATATTTTGTTTGTACTAATAGTTAAATTTGAATGATAAAATGAATCCAATAACATAAAATACAGATAGTAGATTTAAATTTTTTTCAAAGCCTCAGTAAAGGAACCCTTAAAAAGAAAATAAAATCTGGGCTTCTGTGGAGCCGGGGCTTTGCACATTATCAGTAATTTTGAGCTTTATCTCACTTTGGGATCTGACTAATAAAGGATTATGAGTGTATAGGAGATATTTCTTTTAAATATAGGACTTCCTTCTAACCCACAATGGGAAACTCCAAATTAGAGAAAATAGGGAGAAAAAGTTAATTTTCCTCATTTACCTTGAAATTTATGATCCAGTCCACTCTTAGTAGAATCATAATCATCAATCAGTCTTCGATTCTTGGTTGAATCAACATCTTCCACGTTCAATTTATTATCATATGGGGAGCGTCTTATGGATTGTCTTTCTTTCTCAGTTTTTTCCTTTTCTGTTATTGCCTTTAGCAGATTCAAATTATCAACAAAGGAATGATTGCTTTCACCTGGCTTGTTTTCTGAAAGAAAAGTTACCAAGCCCCAAAACATCCATTTTAGTTAAGATTCTCATAGCCTACGTTATTTAAATTAACACCAGTATAGTTTCTTTTTACCTGGAATGTATGTTTCTTTATTTTTGTCTGCTTCTGCTTCAGCAATCTGTGAAACAAACATGAGATAGATGTGGGTTTAAACCATTGCTCCACAACTTAACGAACAGGACAGCTAAATAATTTAATTTCCATGGGATTTAGTTTTCTTGTTTGTAAAATGTAGATAATAATTTCCATCTCAAAGCATTGTCATAGGATTAAATGAGATAAAGGACAGATGGCCTATAAATGTTAATTCCATTCTCTATAATATTGATGAAAGATAAATCTGATAAATCAAGCAATCTTAAAATAGAGTGAATGTGAAGTGGAGCTTACTGAGTTATTACAGTCAGCTCTATCTGTTATACAGAACTATGTAACTGTCAGACAGACGTAGATATTACCAAAATTATTTTTCCCACTGTAATTTCCATCAATTTATTATTAATCTCATGAAGTTTATGAATTTAAAATTGCTAAAATATTGTAGCATAATTATATTACATTATAATAACTAAAATAGCATTTATAATTTTATTTTTGACCCACCTGTTCATTCAGAGGTCTTTCTGCACTTAATTCTCTATTGTGTAGGGGTTTGTCTAGAATAAAGCCACAATTATAAATATAATTGTCCATTGGAAAGACACGATGTATCTCTTATTAAGTAAAATCTTCATAAAAGAAAAACAAATATTAGAAAAATATTTTGGATGAGTGTGAAACAAATATATTAACAAAGATTACATCAATATTATACAATAACAATGATTATCATGTTGCCTTGCCTATCATCCTGCTGTATTTCCTGAGTTAATAGAATTATACTTTTTTTTTCTTACCAGAAATCTAACACATAGTTCTAAAACTTGGTCTACCCGCTGTTTTCAACCAGACAGAAAATAATTTGGATCGGTATTATTAGCCCATTAAAAGTTTTTATCATACAGTGCACATTTTATGAATAGAGTATTTGAGAAAGATTTTAAGACAGCTAGAAAAGAAACACCAAAACCCAAACCCCTTTTATTAGGCAGAAAAGCCAACCCCTCTCAATCTCAAAATAAGACCTTTCTAAACAACCCAGGGGTTGTTTAACAAATGAGGGGTGGTGTGGAAATCTGCTTCTGAATTCCAATTGATTTCTCTGTCAATATGCACAGACATGATCTCATCAGAAAATGAGGCAAGGTGATTTACAGCTCCCGGGTTATGCCAAGCTTTCCCTTTTCGCGGCGAAATACTAGGGAGGTGGGAAGTGTCCTCGTACCTTGGCTGCCTCCGGGTTTGGGGAAAGCTTGAATTGAGTTGCTGTGAAGCACCAACACCAGAATCCAAGTGCCGGTCCAAAGGAACCCCATTCTTCCACTCTTGGCTTTCGAAACAGCCTGGCGCCGGGCTCCCGGAACTGTAGCTTTTGTTATGAATGAAAAAAAGGAGTAAAAACAGGAAGGGCTAGGAGAGCGGGTGCGGGGAGGAAGAGTGTGGTAGGGACCTAGCTGCCGGCGGAGCTCGTTGTGGCTCCAGAGTACAGGGATTAGAAATGCTAGGCGCTCGCTCGGGAGTCAGGTCTTCAGGTGGAGGGGAGCGCTGTCCGCCCCGTGGGTGCTGAAGTTCCTGTGACGGGGAGGCTAGGGCGTAGCCTTACTCCAGAGGAAGTGAGGCAGGAAGCGCATGCTCCCTGCCAACCCGAGGCGGGGAGGGATGGCGTCAGCGACTCCAACGCCGCTCCAGTCCCCCGGGATGGAGGGGGGAGGGGCAGCCGCTGGCCTAGCGCATTTCTGTGCCGCAGTCCTAGGGCTGCTTCTGCGCTCAGTCACCTGGATTCCTGTAAGTTGGACATCATTGTCGTGACTTCCCACATTAACGTTACCTCACGGAAAGCTAGTTAACCTGTGTGAGGTGTTCTGCTTTGGGTTTATTCTGGGATATCTGCCCTAGGATCCCTTCTTTCCATTCCACCCGCTGTACCTAAATGGTAGATATAATCCTTAGAAAAACCCTGCCCTTTTTTTTTTTATGATTTGGGTTGACATGCCAGGCGTCCCGTGGTGTTCTTATTTGTGTCTCAGTTACGGAGTCATTTGAATTGGGAAGCTCAAGGAACATTCCTTCAAATAGTCAGATGGCTGCAACACAGTCTCACTCTCCTAGAAGCTGAAACAGAACTAAAATATACATTGCCGGTTCCCCTAAGCGTGAACGTCTTCATCAGTCCTGGGTAGGTCAACAGCAAGGGCCAGTCTCATTCTAAAATTTCACCTTTCACCACCACTATCACCAAAAAGGAAAAGCAGCAGCAGCAGCAGCAACAACAAAACCAGCTGCACTTCTGTAAAATTCTTCCCCAGTATTTGATTATGCCGGAAGACCTGGCCATCCCAGGGGTCTTTAAAGAGAAGAGATAGTGATGAAAAGCATTTTTCATCATAATTAGGCCAAAGAGGTGCTTCCTATATTCTGAGAATATTTCCAGAAGCCCCAAATTACTGCATTAAAACGAGCTATCAAAAGACTTTTAAATGATGAAAGTAAGCAACACGCATGTGAGCAGGGTGCTGAGTAAGTTCTTTAGTCTGATTTTTAACAGCGGTTGGACCCTTTTCTTCAGACTGTGGCATGCTGGGAACCAGTCTGAATACTGACTAAAGACGGATTCAGCACAAACTGGCCTTTGATTTCTGCACTCCTACTTTTCAGAGAGCAAGTTACTCATTCAAGTACCTAAAAACAAACATACAAACAAACAAGCTGACAAACAAATCTCCCTCATTTGGAGGTTTTTGAGTTTGGAAGGCACTCAAATACTTCCTTTAAAAATCTAAAAAGTACTTTAAATCTAACAGCTACTTCAAAACAAATAGTTGTTTCTTGGCAGTGATAACATAGCATTATTATCCCAGTATATTAAGTTAAAAAATTGAATCACAATTTAAAATCCCACCTGAATAAAGGGTAAATTTTCTGAACTTCCTCTTCTGAGATGGTAGGCTGTTTACCTCAAAATATTTTTGTGGAGATGGGTATGTGTTTAGATCAAGGAATTTTGATGCCAGGAATATTTTGATGCAGCCTAAAAAATAAGTTACAAAATGTTTTCAGCTTTTAAGAAACATTACCTAATATTATATGAAATAGCCATTCACCAATTCTAAGACTCACTCTATTGCTGACAATCCTTCAGCCTTGCACCATTCTTTGTCCTCTTCCTGACTCACCTTTCTCCTCAATATGTTTGCTGTTGGGAGAGGCTCAGAGAGGAATGAAGGAAATGGTTATTGAACACATTGCATTGCTTGACAAAAACAAACAAACAAACAAGCAAACATCCCTAAGGTATCTTACCTTTTTCTGACATTTGGACTCAAAGTGACAGTGTTAGATGAACAATAAATCTAGGAACATGTTGTTTCTGATCAATCCGTAAGGCATGAATTAGCTTATATTCCTCATCCTTATGGATGTTTTGGCTGAACTTAGTATGGGTCTTTGAATGGAGTAATCCTCAATTTTATTTATTCACTCATTCATGTAACATATGTTTATTGAGCACTTGAAATGTACCGGGTATTGAGATAATTTCTGGCTATACAAAAATCAAGTAAGATATAATCACTGCTGATCTGATAGCCTAATAGATAGAAAGGACTGTAATTAGAACAATAATTAGAACAACAGCTACAACTATTCACTGAATAGGTTTCATGTGCTGCACATTAGTCTAATTTAAATAGTATATGGGAATGAATAAGCACAAGAGTCTGTTATGAGTCCTCTGTTGTATGTGCTGAGTTCAGGTAGGGTGCAAATAATGAAATGAATGATCAGGAAAAGTTTCAAAAAGAAGATATCTCTTTTCTTGATAATAAAAAATTTAAAATTTTATTATTGTGTGTCAACTAGTGTCAAAAATATGTTGAAATTATAAGGCAAATATCATTGATACAGAACAGATGGTCACAGAATAGACAGCATATAATGCACAGTGAGTTGGATGCTACTTGTATGTGCATCAGCACACACATGATTGATTGCTGTGTGCTCATTCACTGGTAGAGAAGAAGCCTTTTGAGCTGAGACTTGAAGATGTATTGGAAGGGAAGCCAGGATGGGTCAGTGGGTTAAGTGCTCGCTTTGCAGCCCTGGGGATCGATGGTCAAATCCCGGCCCCAGCCCCAACCCATGTGGACCCATAAGCTGAACTGGGGTGTGTTTCCCATGTGGGAGGCCCTCTGTTTGGTTCTGACCCCCCAGTTAGGCCCCTGGCTCAAGGGGATGTGCCTCCCATGTGGGAGGCCCCCAGCCCACTTCTCGCCCTGTGCAGCCCCCGCCCACCTGTGTGGAACGAAACCATGCTGACAACTGATGACTTACAGTTATGGAGACTGCTCTGGGCCTTTTCCCTTCTCTCTGTATCTCTCTCTGTCTCTGTCTCTCTCTGTCAAAAACAATAAAATAAATCTTTAAAAAAAGATGTATTTGAAAAATGTTTTTACTTATTATAGAAGATAGTATTATATTAATTATTATTGCACATTTTATTATAGAAAATTTCAAACACAAAAGTAGAAAAAATATTAAAATGTACTCCCATGAATTTCATTATCCAAATTCAATAATCATTAACTCATGACCATTCTTTTTATTTTATATTTCCAAGCACTTTGCACCCTCAGTGGATTATTTACCTGTAAAAATCCCAGACTTCATATCATTTCATCCATAAGTGTATCAGAATGTTTACCAAAAAGATAAGGATTCTTTGTTTCAATATTACTGTCACACTATTATCATTCCTCATAATAATAATACTACCTTAAATGTCCAGTCAGAGTTTAAATTTACTCACTTGCCTTATAAATATTTTTACAGTTGGTATGCTTGGACCAGGATCCAAACAAGGCCATGCATTGCATTTGGTTGGCACATATGAGTGCAAAACTGGAAAGGTGGACATTGCCAGGTTTCTTTTTGACTTCCCCTGAGAAATTGTTGCTTCCTCGGAATACTGTGCATACTTTCAATATAGCATGTAGCGCATTGTGCTGCTTTTTGTACATGCTCCTTTTCTTTTTATTTCAAAAATAATAAATATACATTGAAGAAAAAATTCTGAAACTACAAATAAGCAAAAAGGAAAAAAATCATCTGATAGAGATAACCACTGCTGACTTTTGGTCTATGTCTTTTGGGTGCATGATTTTTTTTAAAGAAAATACTTTATGCATATATTTATAGAATTGTATCTCTCACTGTAATGATTTGCTTTACATATCTAGCTATCTATCCCACTACATTGTGAACTCCTCTAGGATAATAATCTTGTCTTACTCATCTTTCATTTCTCAGCCCTTCTTACAGCATCTGGAAATCTGCTTACATGAGTGTAAAGACAAGAAGGTTGCCAAATGTTGACCTTTGGTCTTCAAATGCTGAGACTTATGGCTGTCCCACAGGGGAAGATCAGGACAGTCTTTCAATGCCAGGAGCTGCAAGCTCCTTAAAGAGCTCTTAGCTACTCTGTCAGTGTGATTCTTCATGGAAAGGTCATATTCTCAGGGCTTAATCCTTTACATTAAGGTGACCAGATTTTAACATTGGTAAAGCGGGACACCGTTGACCAGGGGGGAGGGGGTTCTTGATTAAAAATTTGGTCTATCTCCCGCCGTTCCCTAGCTTGTTGTGCATTCTTTCTAAAAATCAGGACTTTTTAAAAACGCCTCAGGACGCGGGAGAAATTGTTAAAAATTGGGACTGTCCCGCCAAAAGCGGGACTTCTGGTCTCCTTACTTTACATACATATCTCTGTTAAGAAGTCATGATTTTAGGGAGGCCTACTATCTCAGATTGGGTTCCCTGGGAAGCAGGCCCTGAAATGAAGATTAGCAGGCAGGAAATTTATGCTCTTGAAACAAATATTGTGGGAGAGAGAGTGGGAAAGATACAGGATTTGGCAGGAGAGTTGAGTCGAACACAGTTTTACTGGAGGCTTTAGCTAATTCTACAAGAAATTCTGAAGATGAGATGGACCTTTAGTGTTGTCCTGAGTGGGAGTGAGAAGTGTAGGCATTTTTACTCCTGTACAGATCAGTCACTGGGTGTAGGCCTTCCCGGGACGGAGTTATAGCCTTGAATGAATTGGTTCTTTATAGCAGCTGGGGGAATAAATCCTTTAACCCTGAAGTGAGATCTGAGTAGTACATCCCAATGTTCATCACATGTACCCTGAGTCCCTTATTTAAAGTTGTAACCTCTGCCCCTGCTCTCCCTACCCTCCCTGCCTTATATTTCTCCATTGCACTTACTGCCTAACATACCATACAATTCACTTATTGACTTTAGTTTTATCTCCCCTAACTAGACTGTGAGATTTTTGTGGACTGAAATTTTTGTCTGTATACTTTCTTCATCGCTCTATTTCAAGCATTTAGAACAGTGATTAGTAAGTGCTCCATACATACTGATGCCTAAAATGCTGTAAAATACTCCAGAAGACATATGTATATAGCTAGATAAATAGAAAAAATAAGATTGACCATCAGTGGATGATTATTGAATCAGGGTAATGAGTACACAGAGATTTAATATACTATCCTCTCAAATTTTGTACATTGTATTGTGAAATTTTTCACAATAAAAAGCTTTATAAAAAGGTTTATTTTAAATGTACTGTTCACAAGTGGAGAGAGTCATAAGAGAGAGACTGTTTTTCTTTTCTCTTTTCACTCCCAAAAGGTATTCTGAAAAACCAATTAAACGGCTTCCTCAGTGGAATGGAAAATCAATCACTGTGCTCTGTGCTCCAAAGCCCATCCTCTGGCCCTCTCTGTAGGCATGCTGCTGCCATGGGGATGCCAAGTAACTGAGCTGCCAACACCCCTGCAGGGTTAGTGGTGCGATTTCCATTTACTTCTCCTAGGATGCCAGTGTTTTACAGACGTTGGAGAATTAGGCCAGCGTTTCTTGCTAGACACTGCACAGATAGGATCAATGCATTCTGAGAAATTAAGAGTGATTTCTGAATTTCCCCTCTATCAGACATGAAACAGTGGCTAGAAGGCCACTGTGGAGAGAGCTAACCTCTCCCCAAAGTGGAGGGTGAGTTGACCCACGGGGTGGGGGAGAGAGGACAGAGCAGCAGTTCCCTTTGTTGCCTCTTCCCCAAACAAACCCCCAAGAAAGGCTCCCCATGACATGGCTCTGTGGTGGCTCTGACCTCATTTCCTCTCACTGGCCTAGAGGTAAGGTGACCAACTTTTTTCCAATGAAAAGGAGGACAGCTGATTCTGGGTGGTGAGCACATAATGCAAAGCATAGGTGATGTGAAAAAATCGATTGCAGAACCAAAAAAAAAAAAAAAGGACATCTAGTATTACATATTGAAAAGGAGGACATTTAGGAGGACACTTTTCAAGGGAGGACAGAACTTCCAAAAGGAGGACTGTCCTCCCTAAAGGAGGACGGTTGGTCACCTTACTAGAGGCCCCTAAACTCTAGCTACACTGGCCTTTCCTGACATGGTCAGACATGCCCTGTATTGGCACCTTTACAGTGACCACTTCCTCTGCCTGTAATAGTCTCCACATGTCTCATTCCCTCCCATTCTCCAAGCCTTAGCTAAATGTCACCTTCTCAGTGATGAATTATTTAAAATTACACCCACTTCTTCCAACCCTGGACTCCCAACCCTATTACCTTGCTCTACTTTTTCATTATTCCCTGCCACTTGTCTCTTTCAAATATGTAATTTATTTATCTATCTCTTCTGAGTGCCTATACTAGTTCCTGGCACATAAATAGTTACTGAAAAAATGGAGTGAATAAATGGAACTCAGAGACCTGGTTTCAATTATGTTATTGTCAAATCTCTCTGCTTTCCTTCTCTTTGCCCTAAACCTCCATTCTTCCAGTATAGGCTATATGCATGTCCAACCTGTGGGCCAGAATGGCTTTGAATGTGGCCCAAAAGAAACTCTTAAAACATTATGAGGTTTTTTTGTGACCCCCTAGCCATTTTTTTGTTGTTGTTAACTGGCTATCATTAGTATTAGTGTATTGCATGTGTGGTCCAGTACAATTCTTCTAATGTGGCTCAGGGAAGCTAACAGGTTGGACACCTATGCTTTAAAACAACCAGAGTGATCTCTTAAAAATGTCAGTCTGGTTACAGGTAACAGCAAAGTTTGGGGGAAGCAACATAGGAAGGTGCAGCACCCGGTGCCTCATTTACCACTCAAGGCTGGATTGCTGCACAGGAGGACTGCTGGCAGGAGCTGTAGCCCTCAGTATAAGACGAAGCCCATAGGAGATGACCCAACAGGGAGGGATCCAAGAAAATAAGTCCCTTGAGTCCAGTCTCCTCCCTTCCTCTTATGTCCTACCAGTAGCCCTCTGTAGCTGAATTCAACCAGAAACCAGAGGGCAAGGAAGCCACTGATACAGTACATAGGAGTCAGCCTTTTGGAGAACAGGGTTGGGTGAACAGTGGATCTGGCGGGAAGGAGAAAATTGAAGATGTCCATATTTACCTTCTTTCATGCTGTTCATATCCTCAGAATACGACAAGCTTTCCCCCATCTCAGGACTTTTGCACTTGCTCTGCCTTCTGCCTGGGGTGCTCCTTCACACAGCTAGTTCCTTCTCATCCTGATGTGTCCCCTCCTCAAAAAGGCCTTTCCTGATCAACGTCCTCACTCAATTCTCTTCTATTATATTATCCTATTTTTTTCCTGTATAGTATTAATCACAACCTTTAATAAATTTGTCTCACTGTTCATCTCCTGCTCTAGACTGTATAAGCTCTCTAAGGGTAGGAAATTTGTCCTTTTTTTTTTTTAACTATCCCAGCATCCCAAAAAGGATTTTTTAATACTACTTTTAATCAAGCAAATGGTTTCAGAATGCTTGTTTCTATTTCACTTATATATTAATTCAATTTTTTTTTGGCCTAAATTTATTTCTTTGTTTATGTTTACATTTAATGTCCCCTCCCCATGCCCCCCCAGCCCCCCTCACCTCCCTGTCCATTTTTTATTCCAATGGTGGGAACAGAGTCTGGCATCTAGTAGGTGCTCAATAAATATATATTTTTTTTAATGAAAGAACAACAAAATGAATAAACAAGAAAATTCTAAAAGAAAATGAAGGGGAATTTCCTATCAGATATAAAACTATAAAGCAATAGTAACTAAATATTTTGACCCTGGCACTGGAATAGATTACCATTGTCCAAAAATTGAATCACTTGCAAAACCTTCCTAGTTGGTTTCTCTGTAACATGGTGATTTAATATATAATAAAAGTGGCACTTAAAATCAGTGGGGAAAAGATAATCCAAAGATGATGTTGAGACAATTGTCTAGAAAATTTTTAACGGGATCAATGTGTTTCTAACTCCTTCATTGAACTAAGTTGTATGTGGATCAAATATTTAAATATAAGAGCATGAAAAATTGTATGAATATTTTTATAATCTTGAGAAGAGAAATGCTAGTCTAAACATTAAAAAGAAAATAAAACATAAAGGAAAAATATGATATATTAACTACTTAAAATTTATATTTTGAAAAATGGCAAAATGTTATAACAACTGAAACATTGGAAGAAACCGTGTAAAAATTAATTTTAATAATATATAAACAGGTTTTACAGACCAATAATAAAACAGAACAGTCTAAAAGAAAAATCGGTGAAAGTCATAAACAGAAATTCAAAAATAGGAAGAAAATGCAATAAATATACAGAAAAAAATGTTTAAAACCACCAATAATCAAGAATTCAAGTAAGATGACCATAAAATAATATCATTTTGATCTTGCAAATTAGCAAAAATTAAAAAGATTGAGAATACTGAATGTTGTCCAATGTATTAGTTTCCTATTGCTACTGTAATAAATTTACCACAAACTTTATTACCTTTCAGTTCTATAGGTGAGAATTCTGACATGGTTTTCATTTGGGCTAGAATCAAGATGTTGGCAATTTACTTGCTAGTTGCAAAGTACAAACGTACCTTTGTGGTGAAGTGATTTTGTAATCACCAGTTTAATTTGGTGTTGAAACTTAGGGTCATGCATTCTGGTACAACCTGACATGATATGCTTCTTTCAGGGATGCAAAATTAAGTACACTGGTATTACTATCAAGTAATCTTACTACTCCCAAAGATGCTGATTTATTTGGTTTGGAGTAGAACCTGGACACTGGCATTGGAAGCCCTTAAAAGTTCCCTAGGTAATTCTCATATGCAATTAAGTTAGAGAGTGAACTACTAGTTCAAATATTTTAAAAGTGAATATTGGGTATCTCTATGAATTATTTTGCAATTGCATGTTAGAGTCTTAATGAAATAAGCTGAGGGAAAAACACGTGTGCAATGGAAAATCATTTTCCTGATTTTGCTCATCTCTTGGCTAAGAGATCTTTTCCAAAGATATTCCTCTTTTGCACTATCATAAACTTTAAAGAAATAATGTATCTTTAAACTGTGTCACAGTTAGAAATTACAAGTCCAATGAGATAAGAAGTTCTACAGATTAGAGATAGTTGAGTGTTAAGTATTTTTGACATAGTATTTCAATTTAAAAAATATGTATATTTGTCCTCTCACTGCCTAATATGAATACTTAGAAAAGGAGATTTTTCACTAAGAAACTTTTAATCTGATAGATTACTTGCTAGTCATGGGGAAAGGAAAGATGCAATTTTATAATGCAAGAATCAAGATGTCACCACTTACTGTGTGATTCTGTTTACACGAAGTATCTATGGAAGAGATAGATCTGTAGAGACAGAAAGTAGATTGTCTAGGGCTGAGTGTGGTGGGGGTGGGAAATTGAGGGGTTACTGCTAATAGGTGTGGTATTTCTTTTTGGGTGATCCAGATATTCTAGAAATGATTATGGCGATGGTTACACAACTCTGGAATGAAACACAACTAAAAACCACTAAATTACACACTTTAAATAGGTAAATTATATACTGTGTGAAAGCTGTTATTTTAAAAAGGGGAGGAAGGGCTAGAATAGCTCAATAGATCGAGCACTTGCAACTGTGAGGTCTGAGGATCGAATCCCAGTCATAGCCCCTGCAAACCCACATGCTGAACTGGGGCCCACACTGGTAACTGCCAGAATGGTGGCAAAGGTTCTCGCCTTCTATGAGAGAGGCCCCCAGTTCGGTTCTGACCCATGAGGCCCAATATCCACCTGTGTAGAATAAACTATGTCACAACTAATGATGTCCAATTATGGAGACTGCTCTGGGCCCTCTCCCCCTTCTCTCTGTCTCTCTCTCTCTCTCACCTTCTCTCAAACAATAAAATAGATCTTAAAAAAAAAGAAAAAAGAAAAAAAAGAATCAGGCTATCACCATTCAAATCTAAGGATCCATATCACAAATAGTGGAACAACCAGACATGTGGGCATTCTGCTATGATGCAATTTGCAGTACCTCTGAAGTACTCTTGCCAAAACAATGTTTATTTAATCTAATTAAGCCTTTGGACCTACATTCCAAGGAACTTGTATTGCAGGAGTAAATTCTATATTTTCATGAGGAAGCAATGAGACAAATCCAGAAGGTGGAAAATTCTGCCAGACAACTCTAAGCCTCCTCAAAAAGTCATTGCCATGGAAAGAAAAGTGTGGAAACAGTTCCAGATTTCACAAGACTTAAGAGATGTAAGAAATAAAATGCGTGGGCCTTGACTGGATTCTATTTTGAAGAAACCAACTAAAAAGGACATTTTGGTACAATTGGAAATGTAGACATGAAATGGGTATTTTATGATATGAAAGACTTATTAGTTTTATTGGGATTGTGTTTATATATCCTTAACTTTTAGAGATGTCCACTGAAGTATTTATGGATTGAAATGTCATGTTATCTATAACTTACTTTTAAAAAATCAGAAAAAATATAGAAAAAGCAAATATGGTAAAATGTTAGCTAATCTAGGTGTGTGTATGGGGGTTCATATTTCTCTTTCTTCTTTTTTCCATATGAAAATTTTCACTAAAAAATTGGAGCCAGAAAACTATAAAATCTGTCATGATAATCCAAAAGAATTATCTATTTACTCTCTGATGGAAATCAGCTATAACTGGGGTTTAAAAGTACTTTTACCAAGAGATATTTGAATAAATTAAGAAATATAAATTTTAGCAATTCTGAGTTATATGTAAAAGTACAGGGGCTGTTAACTTCTACAATAGACACTTACATGATACAATGAGAACCCAAATATTATTAAATTTTGTATTAACATTTCATAGATCATTTTTTTAAATGAAGGGAATTTAAAAATATATATGACTAAATTTTTAGTTTCTATACCTATGTATAACTTTCATGCACATAAATTCACAAACCAGAAAAAGTCCTTTGGTATATTATGATTCCTACATTGGAATCGCAACATATGACAATTTTAACCATATGCAAAAGTTAGAAGCATTATATTCTTGAAATTCCAACAGAGGTCAACAGACAACAATAGGAAAAAAATGAACTTGTTATGAATTTCCCAACATAGTGATCTAATGTTCCATAGTGCAGTTGCCTCTCTTGTCCTCTCCACTCAAAGATGTCCCATCTCATTTCTGCTATTTCTTATTATTCAGGTGATCTAGAGGCACATAGTCAAATTCTCTCAACACAGTCAGTGGCAAATCATAAACAAATGACTTTTTGATGCTGCTTCTGTTCAGGCCATTGTTAGCTACACTCAAAAGACAGATTTACTGTGAAGCTATTGAAACATATTTAAACTCATACAAGGCCCTTCCAAGGCCCAGGGAAAAGCCCTAGCCATTGTTCACACAGCTATAAACTTTTGTAAAATTTTAAGAAAATCTTTAAAATGTAATTGGTTAGACCTTTGTCTTTGTTTTTCCTACTTCATACAAAACATTTGCTCATGTTGGTTGTTGGGTCAATGGCCATGGGAAATTCTGAAAGCCAGGTAAAGGGAAGTTGAGATGGAGATACATTGGGTGTAGTGGGATAATTTAAGTGGTTCATAGTCACTTCCATGTAAAGCTATTGCTAGTATGTCCTATATGGGAATGGATTCCAGGAACCAACCTACTGCCAATTATGCCAACTGATCTGGTGTTCCCACATGAAGGTGAAAGGGCAGAGGTTTTATCACAGTATAAACATGTTTACAGCTCCTGGCATCAAAGTATGTCAACTGTGGATGAGAAACAAAGTCAAGGGTATGATGGAATAACTTGGAAATGATCAATGCTGCTGCAGAAAACAACCTGAAGAGCGTGCAAATGGACTGAATACATCAATCAAAAGGTAAAGATGATCAGACTGGGTGAAAAAAACCAAACCAAATACATGCTGCTCACAAAGATATATACTTTACATAGAAAGACAAAGAAAGGCTGAAAGTAAAAAGAACCACACCGAGCCAGAGTTGGTACAGGGAAAATCCTTCTAATCGTAAGTATAAGATTGTAAATGGAAGATTCAGTTCTTCATGCCTAGTCAAAATGGAAGCTCTCTCCTTTCAGGAATACTTGATAATGCTGCATAAAACAGTTTTAAATCTATATCTTTTTTGTTGTTGTTGTTAGTAGAAATCTCACAAAATAGATTTTATCAGAATCTCTGAATTTGGATGGCATAAATCTGTAGCAGTACAAACTGAGTTTATATGTAAAACTGTATATTTTAAATATCCCAACAATCAAAAATAAAAAAGCAGTTTTAATTATCATGCTATAGGAAAGATGCACTTTTCTTTGTTTTCTCCATAGAAATTGATACTGTAAAATCAATGTCATGTGAGAAATTTGTAGCTCTCAAATAGAAGAACATAGTAGTATACAGATATGTGAGGTAATTAATAAAAATGTTATTTTTCTAATTTTGTAATGTTTTTGGCATTTGTCAGCTTTTCAAAATCTGTAATTTGTTATGATTTGTTTGTTCATCCAAATAAATATTCATCTTTTTGGTACATAACAATATCAAAATATGGTATTGTTATTCATTTTTTAAAAGAGGGTCTCAAAATATTTATACATTTCAGGCTCCCTTCCCTCCCTAACTGGTTCTTTCCCTGCCCATATGCCTTTGAATGAAATGTAGATAATAAATGAAACAAGTTAGACCATCTATTTATTTGAAACATGTAGCTGTAAAGCTTTCCCTGTTGTATAGGGCCTATTGTTTTGAGCACTGAGCTCTGAACAAGTCCTCTGAGCTGTTGAGTCTCTGACCAATTTCTTCTGAGAAATATTGTCTTTCATGTAGACCTGTAAATATGAAATTCTTTGCACTAATTGTTGAAGTCATGACTACAGCCCCTTCCTAGAATTCTTATTATACCCTATTCATCAAATGTGATGAGGGTAAACAGTGAATAGTAACAATGGCAGGGCAAGATTCTTCCTCTGTTTTCATACTTAGAATGCCTACAGATGTAAGTTCATGTTACCTCTCTCATTTGCCGAAAGTTGGTTTCATCTTTTCACATTTTTAAAAGTGTAATAATCTTGGAAACAGAAAACCCATTTTTAGAACACAGAACGTCCTTTTTAAAATGAAATGTGGCACGCATAGTGGTGAACATTGGAGATCAATCTGTAGGTTGGCAGTAGGGGATCTTATTGTGCTCAACTGGCATAACTCTGTCCTTTGCATTTTAGTTTTCCCTGGAGAGTTCTCATTTTTAGAGGCCCTACTTCCTTCTGAAAGCCTAAGGATGAACAGGAACCCCTGTGGATTTTCATAAAGAGTTAGGAGCAAGGGCACTGGAGTGAGAAATGTGGCAACCCAACTCCACTACTCACTATTTGGGAATCCATTGACAAATACCTCACACTCTCTATTCATCCATTTATTCAATATTCTAACAAAGGGTTGTTTATAATTGTGTTTATATTTATATGTTAATAAGTAAACACATTAAACAAGACAGATGAGGCTTCTGCCTGCATAATGTTTCCATTTTAGGGATGACACAAACAGTAACTCAGTAAATGTAGAGGAGACTGCTCTTCCCAGAACACCCACTTTCGCTGGAAATTGCTTCCCCAAGGTTTACACCCCCTCTCAGGGGTTGGTCTATGGACAATGACTAGCTCACACGGACCCACAGAGGCCTAGCCTCCTTCTCTCAATTTCAGACAACTCTTAAGAGTCATCCCAGCTCCGGAACCCTGACAGGCTTGGCTGAGGCCTCCTCAGTAGCAGCCACATTACCGTCAGCTTCTCCCTCTGCCCAATGCTGCCTTCTCTTCTTTACAGCTCCCAATAAACTTTCTGTACACAGCTCTACACTAGAGCCTGTTTTCAGAGAATTCAAAACAGCACCATAAACTATATCAACTAAATACCTAGGGAGTGTGAAATGTGAAGGAACTCACATAAGTGTGTGTGTACATCTGGGGAAACTTAAGGGGCTTGTATTGAACCAGGAGAGTTACCGGTAACTGAGACAGTTACTCATGTATATAGGAACCAAGGAAGAAAGATGAAATCCCAAAGGAAATAGGGTGATGTAATAGAGAATAAGGACTAATGACTTTAACTATCTGGGATAATCCCCTCTAACCACTTCTCCTAGAAAAAGTTTCCTTAATATTTTTTAAAACATATTTCTTTTTTTTAATTTATTTTTTATTTTTATTGTTTTTGACAGAGAGAGATACAGGGACAGAGAGAAGGGGGAGGGCCCAGAACAATATCCATAGTTGCACATCATTGGTTTTTCCACATAGTTTCATTCCACAGGTAGGTGCTGGGCTGCACAGGGCAGGAACTGGGCTGGGGTCTCACCCCGGTGAGAACTGAACTGGGGGCACTCCCCAGTTCAGCCTATGGGTCCACATGGGCCAGGGTCGGGATTTGATCCTTGGTCCCCAGGTTGCAAAGCAAGCGCTTAACCCACTGAGTCATCCCAGCTTCCCCTTAATATTTTAACATATTTATTTCAACATATTATTTTTCAATGTGCTTAATGCTAGAAAGAAAGTAGAAATCAATTATATAAATATATATATATTGTATTTTTCAATTATAGTTGACATACAATATAATATAGTTTCAGGTGTATAACATTGTGATTAGACATTTTCTGTGTATAAGATGCCCCCCCATGTATAAGACAACTCCTACATTTCTAACCCAACACTAAGAAATCAATACATGGGTTACTTCCATGTATATGATGACCACCAATTTTTGGACTAACAATTTTAGGTAAAAATATCTTATACACAGAAAAATATAGCATATAATGTATGAAGTGATCACCCTGATAAATCCAGTATCCATTTGACACCATACGTAGTTATTATATTATTGACTATATTTCCTATGCTATACTTTATATCCCCATGACTATTTTGTAACCACCAATTTGAATTTCTTAATCCCTTCACTTTATTCATCTTGTCCTCCAAACACCCTCCCATCTTTCATCCCAATAAATCTAGACCCCATCTAACACCATACATAACTATTACAATATTAGACTATATTCTCCATGCTGTACTTGGCATCCCCATGACTATTTTGTAACTACCGTATCTCTTAATCCCTTACCCTCTTCACATATCCACTCACCCCTCCATCCATACATCTAGCAAACATGAAAATGTTCTCTGTATCTATAAGTTTTTTCCATTTCATTTGTTCATTCATTTTGTTTTTTAGAATTCACATGTAAGGGAAATCATATAGTATTTGTTTTTGTCTGACTTATTTCACTCAGCATAATACTCTCCCTCTAGTTCTGTCCATGTTGCAGATGGCAAGATTTCATTCCTTTTTATAGCTGAGTAATGTTTCATTGTATGTATGTACCCCATCTTCTTTATCTGTTCATCTGTTGATGGGCACTTAGATTGCTTCGATATCTTGGCTATTGTAAATAATGCTACAATAAATATACGAATGCATATGTCTTATTAGTGTTTTGGGTTTCTTCAGTTAAATACCCAGAAGTAGAAATATTCTTTTGTCTCTTGTTATAGGCTTTGTTTTAAAGTATATTTTATTTGGTATAGATTTGTACAATTCAATTATAATTGTAAAAATATGCTTAGAGAAAAATAGATTAGAGAGGAATGTAATATATTAACAGGTCATGTTAGCAAAACTATGACTTTTTAAAAAAATTTTTGCAATCTGATATTTTATGAGAAAAATTAACATTATAAGATTTTTAAAGTCAACATTATAAGCTATTTATTGAAGCAGCCCTCAAAGAAAACTTATAGAATTACCATATAACTGTACTGACCTAGTAATTATCTGCCTAAACAATCCTATCTTTTTGCATTCATGTAACTTTGGACAACACTTTATGGGATTGGATTTACATGGAAAGTACTCTTGAAATAACAGAAAGTACTTATTTCTTCCCAGATATTCTACCCAATATTTAGGAAATACTGCCACCGAGTGGATGATAGAATTTAGTTTTGATTTTCGTTGCTTTAATTCTAGGTAGAAAATCAGAATTGATCAGAGCAGCCCAAGAGTGTATGTATGTACATCTGGTGAGTTTACTGGGGAGAAATTCCTGGGGCTTGGGTTGAACCAGAAGGGTTAACTCAGAGTTGCTTTTGTTTATGTGAACCAAGAAAAAAATGAAATCCCAACTAGGAGGGAAGCTAAAATGAAAATCTTTAAGAGACTGAGTTATTTATGTACCTTGTACACTGAGTAATACATCCTGATTGCAATTTTAGAATCCATCCTATGGGAATAATCATGGATGTGCTAAGATTTAACATTGTTGTTTATTATGGTCTTCTTTATAACAAGAAAAACAAGAATGTAAATGAGAATTAATTGAGTAATTAATAATACTTTTCTACAATTAACTGCTCCTTGGCCATTAAAGTGATATTAAAAATGTATAGTGACAAGGAATGATTTTTATAATATACAGTTGACCCTTGAACAATGTGAGGATTAGGAGTGCCAATCCTGTGCATTTGAAAATCTGCATGCAGGGAAAGCTGGGATGGCTCAGTGGATTAAGTGCTTGCTTTGAAGCCCCGAGACTGAGGATTGAATCCTGGCCCCAGCCCATGTAGACCCATATGCTGAACTGGGGTGTACTTCCCATGCAGGAGGCCCCCAGTTCAGTTGTTGCCCCCTGGTTCTGTCCCTGGCTCAAGGGGGCATGGCTCCCATGCAGGAGGCCCCCAAGCCCAGTTCCTGCCCTGTGAGGCCCCTGCCCACCTGTGTGGAACGAAACCATGTTGAAAACTGATGATGTACAACTATGGAGAGTGCTCTGAGCTCTGCCCCTTCTCTCTGTCTCTCTGTCTCTGTCTCTCTCTGTCTGTCAAAATCAATAAAATAAATCTTAAAAAAAAAAAATCTGCATGCAATTTTTGTTTCTTCCAATACTTAATTACAGTTGTCCCTTGAGACCCATTGGTTACAGGAACCCTGCAGATACCAAAATCCTTTGATGCTCAAGAACCTTATATAAAATTGCATAGAACAATGCACAATGTGCCCTCCATATCCAAGAATTCCCAACCATGGACTGAAAATATTGTTTTGGTCTGTGGATGACTGAATTTTTGGATGAGAAACCCAGGAAATGGCAAACTGACTGTGTATTTATTGAAAATAATCCACATATATTAATAAGTAGACTTGCATAGTCCAAACCTGTGTTATTAAAGGATCAAATGTATTTTTTAGTGAAAAAAAATACAGATTACAAAGTAGCATATATCAAACACAGCTAAAACACCACAAGCATATACATCAAAATGTTAATCAGTAATAATTTACACATCCATGTTTACTATGTGCCTGGCAGATTAAAATAGCTATCTTGGACCCACCTAGTCCCCTTTTCTTCAATTTAGTCTTTCCAATGCTTCCCTAGCCTTTCTTAGGCCCTGGACCTCTTTATCAGACTGGTCAAGCATAAGGAGTCCAGGTGGATGCTCTAAACATATAACATAAAACACTGCATTAAACAAAAAAGAAATTACATTGAAATAGCTATTACAATGTCTAAAAAACAAATTTGTGATATAGTAATATGTGTGTACAGTATATATATAGTATAGTAATATATATCCATATACTTTATAAAGACATTAAATAAGATATAGTAGAAGATGTAGTAACAATTACTAAATAGAGATATCAATAAATAGTACTTTAAGATAATTGCAACAACTGTGATATTTGAAATTATTTGTGGTTTCTGTTGATGACAAAATTACTGTGTTTTGTTGGCTATATTTATAATTGAAGTATATGCTACATTGGAGCTCAAACTTAGTGACAATAAAGATATATATTTTTTCTTATCCATAAGATGTAAGTTAAGAACTTCTGCCCTTCAATCTATCATGTACCCAGCTGTAAGATCATGTCATTACCCCCTAAATGGCTTACCAACTCTTAAAATCCTCACCCCAAGAAGATCTGGCCCATAGTTTCCTTTGCGATCTGGTTCCCTACCATTTCCTACTACTCCCCATCTTGCTCATTGCCCTCCAACCCCACTGTTTTCTGAGTAGTTTTTTGAACACAAGCCAACCATGGTCCTGCCCTTTGCTCTTGCTATTCTCTTTGCTAAAACATTCTTCCCTTAGATATTGGCATGGCTTGCTGCCTTATATCAGGGGTTGATATTTCCCATAAAAGGCCAGACAATAAATATTTTAGGCTTTGCAGGCCATATCATCTTTGTGGCAACTCCTTGGCTCTACTGTGATAGTGTCAAAGCAACCACAAACAATATATACATGAAGGAGTATGAATGTGTTCCAAAAAATCTTTATTTTTGGACACTGAAATTTAAATTACATGTAATTTTCACATGTCATGAAATCGCCTTTCAAAATTATTTTTGCGTTTTGATTACATTAGCGTCCTCATCAGCTATCCTAGTCATTTACAAATTTGACAAATTTTATAATGGCTTATTCCAAATCTTTCAGAGTTAAGGCAAAAATGGGGGCAGGCTGGCACCCCATGACTTCTCCAGGTGGCTGGAGCACTATTAAGCTACCCTTGTGGGATAAGCCCTACAGATGATCCTTTAGGTCAGGGGAACAAATGAGATCTATATAAGAACTGGGAGTGAATGGAAGGAGGTATTTCAGATAATTCAATGAAATATTATACCAACAACTGAATCAGTCAAAGTATATTCTTAAAGAGAGGAAATGCCTAAGATTAATACTAATATGTCTAAAGAAAGGATGTGTCAATCATAAAGTTCTGGAATCAGTTGTGGAGAAACAAAGGAGAATCCCTGAGGTAAATATCAACCTTACCCACCCTGTCTTATGTCAAGCCTCCTGAGAGAATATCTCTGTTGACAGTTGACTCTTTGAGTTATCTAACAAACTCCCTTTGTTCTGTACAATTCCAGACTGATACAGGCACTTCCTGAAGATTCAACTTCCCATGTAATGAATTCACAGGGAGAAAATAGGCTGGTCAGATTGACTCCAATGTCTGTCCGGGACACCAGCCTGTCACATTTTTCACTGAAAATTAATAAAGTGGTATTTGTTCCAACAAAGTATGTGTTCATCAACAAAATATGTAAACTTCTATATTCATATGTTGGAGTATGCTTAGCAGTCCAAATATATCAAATAAACAAAAGGTACATATAGTATCACAATAGAAAAGGGAAAAAGACAGAGGCTTGTCTACCCATCCATGGCAAACTAGAATCAAGGGTACTCCTTGACATTTGTAATTTTAGGAGAAATAAAGGAAACACCACAAGGTAAAATAAAAATAAAACAACATAAAAGTTAGCAAAAACAAAACAATCCCAATCCAAAGCCAAAAACAAAGACCCTGCCCTCTAGGGGCACTGGATCCAGTAGTGGGGACTGATCCTAATAAGAAGTCTGAAATTAAGTATTTTGATTACATGCTTTATTAAGTTTTATCATTATAAAAGATACACAGTGTTTGCTTGAGAGGGCACAGTGATGTGTACACCTCTTCTGCTGATGTAATTAGGAGACAGAAACCAAATTATAGCTTTATTATAAATTTTTATTGAATTCTTTAAACACAAGAGGCAAAAGGGAGATGTCATTTTTTTAGCACTTGGTTCATAATAAAAGTTCAATAAATGGTCTTTTGATTACTTCCACTAATACTTTCACTAGGCTTTATAGTGTCTTCTTAGTGATACAGATGTATTTGTTAGGTGAAACTTAATAACTATTATTTTTGTTATTATTATTAAATTTGACCTGAAACACTTATATAACACTTATTCTATGCTAGTCAGTATTCTAGGTGTTTCATATGTATTAATTGCTTTAATTATTACAATAACCTATGAGATAGGTGCTGCTACAACCCCCATTTTATAGATTAGAAAACTAGAATATGTCATGTGCTCAAGATTAGCAAATGGTAGATCTAGGATTTGAATGCAGCATGTTTTACTAGTGTTTGTGCTACATTATCTCCTACTTGGGATTTTGTTAATTAGAAACACCATGGGAACCCTATCTGAGCCTACTCACTCAGAATCTCTAGGAGTAGGACCCACAATTTTATATTTTAACAGACTTTCATTTAAATGAAATTATACAATATGCAAGTTTTTATGCCTAGTTTCTTTCACTGAACATGCATTTTTTTTTTTTTAGGTTCATTGGTGTTATTGCTTGTATCAGTACTTCAATCCTCATTCTGGCTGAATAATTTTCTATTGTATGTATATGTTGTATGTATTGGTAAAGAGCATAATTCAACCAAGTAAATTTGAAAATCTATCTTTATTAAATGAGTTATGAAATGGGAGGCATCTCATCTAGCAATTAACTAGTAGGGCACTATGATGAGTTGTACAAAATGTAAGGTTTTTATAGACAGAAAGAGGGTAGGACTAAGAAATTAAAAGAGTGGGTTATTTCAGGCAAAGATACCCTCCCTTAGGGGCAGGCAAGGGGTCTTAACAGGTAGATGCCTTCACTAGGATTGATCAGGAAATTCTAGACTGGTTGGTTTAAAATTCCACTCCAGGGAGAAGCTGAAACTGCAATTAGGTTAGTTTATTAAGTTTTGGTTTGGTGACATAGCTTAGCAAGTGACTCTTTTATGACTAGTTTTGTTTGTTTTTAAACCATATAAATTATCTCACAGTCTACTTATCCATTCATCTATTGTCTGAACAGTTATTTTTTTACAACTATTCTTTACAAAACAATAAGGAGTGGAAGCTGGATGGCTCAGCAGGTTAAGTGCTTGCTTTGGAGCCCTGGGGTTTGAGGATTGAATCCTGGCCCCTGCCTATGTGGACCCATATGCTGAACTGGGGTATGCTTCCCATGCGGTAGGCCTTCAGCCCAGTTCCTGCCTTGTGCGGCCCCACCCACCTGTGTGGGACAAAACTATGTCATAGGCTGATGATGTACAACTATGGAAACTGCTCTGGGCCCACCCTCTTCTCTCTGTCTCTCTCTGTCTCTATCAAAAACAATAAAATAAATCTTAAAAACAACAACAACAATAAAGTGTTAATATATCCTGAATGTTTGTCAATGAATAGTTTTATAATCTTGCTTCATATGTGGTTGCAGGAATATGCCTACACAAATGTACTTGCAACATTTAGAACTAGAATAAAAGTAAAGTCAAATAAGAACTTCAGTTTTTTTGTTAATACCTAATCCATGTCGCTACCTCCCCCTGCCTCCAGATACCACTGAAGCCAGACCCTCCTGAACTTTCTTGTTTCTACCCTCAGATATGAATTCTTTCATACAGGAGGGAACACCATGAGGAAGTGCTGATTCCTGTTCCCTCTCACTTCTTTTTAGGGGTGTGGTGTTAGGGGGTCCTGTCCTCTGACTATCTTAGTCTATCTGTACAGTACTTGGTGATCTTGAAACCATAGTGCCTTATTATTAGCACAATGAATTTTTCTCTCAGCAACCAGAAGAACATAGTGTTAAAAAATAAAATTCAACTGAATAAATTTGGGAGACCTAATTGGCTTTATTTAGTGATTCATGAACTGCGTAGCATCCTATCTAGCAACTAGAAGGGTGCTCCAAGGGGGGTGTACAAAATGGAAGATTTTTATAGAAAGAAGGCAAGGGAGCTATTAACAAAAGA